>JAFMSR010000014.1:37017546-37179881 GCA_022818135.1 Saxidomus purpurata
CTCCGATTCCTAACTCCGTGCATATTGTTATCCGTGAGCACGATCTCAAATTCAGGTTTTTAAAGCACCGACAATCACAAAACCGCCACTTGAACATGAAATCGTGCTCAAGGATTTTTATAAGCACGGGGCCTGGTCGATGGCCTTATGATCGGAGAGACCCGGGTTCGATCTCCTTAAGTGCCTAGTAGACGATATCTAAAATATTGTAAAATATGACTTCTATAAAAATGATGGAACATTTGCAATTTAAGCTACATTTACATTTCAGGTACTAAGACGTCTTACACACGCAGAACTGGAAGATACACTCACGGAATAGTTGATGGCAAATAATGAATGGGGTAGAATGCACTATTTCTTACTTTTGAACACAAAATAAATGCCAGTAGCTCACTAAAACCCATGTGTTGGAACGAGATGGTCATGCATATTCATAATCTGCAATGTATTTACACTCGTCTTGCTAAAATTTCAAATGCACTTGTTCATCTTTCAATGTTTGAAAACGGTTGCATTAATAGTAGCTCATATGGTAGCTGATTGAAACGTGTCTATCTGAATAGCAGACTGCAGATATTGACCTCAGTGAGCATACGTGAAGGCTGATCATGGTCTACACTGGTTGCAAAGGGACAATTATTTGACGCCAGCATTTTATGAGTTGATTATAACACATTCAAGTCAGCGACTCTAGCCACCCGACCGCGGAGGTACTTCCGTGTAGTTATTTGCTTGATTATTTATTTAGAAGTTTGAATTATTTTCAACGGGTTCAATGTCAGCTGTATATATTTTTTCATTTTTTCTGATAACTTACAATCGATTTGTCTGGTTTTTTTTTCAGGATTTGATTTCTACACGGAAGGATATAAAGTTTCCACTCCAGAAAGTATGACAGCTGATATGTGTATGTAGCAACCAAAGACATAGTTCAGACTTCCAAAACTTTCACTGCAGATGTATTTATATATACATTGTATGTTTCATGCACTGCCAAAGCAAATGAACAAGGCACGCTGGAGTTATTTAGTTACTGTTGATTTTGAGCGATAGTGGTCGTCGAATTTTTACTGATATAGTGCTGAAGATGAGAATTGTTGTCTGCACGTCTGCTGACTGTTTTAATGTTGTAGTAAATATATAAACGTGCTTGATTTACTACAAAATTAACACGGGGTAAAACCAAAAGCGACCGTTAACCAAAACAGACGACAACTAGATACCATTTTCCGCAAAACTCTTCACAGAGACACTTCAACTTGCTTTCAAATCTAATCACAGGACATGCTCTGGATATAGTGTTTCGTGTTTTAGAGCCAAATGTTAAATCTATAAATGTTGTGCAGTTTGTATGTGCCAGGTCTGTTAATTTTGAGGACTATTGATCCAGTTTGGATGTTGATATTTATATTATCATGAAAGATGACGGTAAACTGGCTGTCATTTGAACAAGAAAAACAAATAACAGTAAACTCCGGTTATAACGAACTCCTTGGGGTCATTTAAATTTGTTCCTTATGTCCGGAGTTTGTTATATCCATATAACATTTTGATGTAAAATAAAGAAGAAAAAAACTAGGGCGGAGAAAATTTGTTCCTTATATCCGGATTTTCGCTTTATCCGGAGTCGTTATATACGGAGTTTACTGTATTTCTAACCTTGCTGTAGAAATCGATAGTAGACTCAAAGGCAAAAGAAACGCAACTTTTTCAATTTTTTATTATAGATCTATATAGAAAATGTAAGCACGCATAATTTCGTGAAATCAAACAGGTGGTGAATGTCCCTATCATACTTCTTAAAGTCAAGATGAACTGACTTATGCAAAAACAGTTTACATTATCACCATCACTCAGTAATTGAGTGCATAAAGTTTGAGTGCAAAGGTAAAGTTGCGTATCTCTGGCCGGTGAGTATGGTGACTATATGATATACTAAAGCAGTATTTTTTCAATGATAAGAAACGCTTTCTGACAATACTTAATATAAGTTCGAAAGAAGGCAATAAAACGTTCAAATTTATACAATTCTAATATATAATCTAGTCTGCGGTTTGACTTAACGTTACATAAAGTAGGGGAGGCATACGCATCTCTATAGATATTTCAAAATTAAATGTTTCAGATCTCCAATGTTATTCATAATTTTGTATATTTATATTTAAAGCTATAATACTGCTTAAAATGACCAGAAAAAGTACGGTAAAAAAGTTCTTAAAACATGAAAAATGTTTAGAAAATTTATTAAAAATAAGTTATGCTCAACCATTTCTTTCATTAGTAAAATGTACATGCAAACACAAATCTATCATATCAAATTGATGGAAAAATATTTTACGACACGGCGGGTCAAAAACGATTTTTATCATTTTCAACTATGTTTAATAGGAATGAAACTGTTGTATGTTTTTATGTTATTTAGCTATAACTTTGCGATACTTGTTTTTTGATGATACTAAACCATTGGTGAATGCATTACATTAACTTGCGATTATGAATTGAAGGGTATGATCACTTTAAGTTTACTGCTACATTTATTTCAATTTGAAACGTTGTTAGGTCTCAATGGTCTATTTCGTCGAATTAGTATTTGAGAAAAGAAGGATTTTCTTTAACTGTTCTTCCTGTTCACACGTGTACGTCGCCATCCTCTGTCGCGGCAGGTTGTAAGCTATGCAGTTTAAACTAGAGTATCAATTAATAACAGTGATAACAATAACAATGATAACAATAACAATGATAACAATAACAGTGATAACAATAACAGTGAGAACAATAACAATAACAATGATAACAATAACAATAACAATGATAACAATAACAATGATAACAATAACAATGATAACAATAACAGTGATAACAATAACAATGATAACAATAACAACCACAAATAACATAAGTCTACTGTAAACCATGTCAGTAATTTTCGCTCTTTTCATAGACTCCACATTCCACCGCACAATATAATATACAGAATCGTTGAACCTTGTTTTTAGAAATAAGAATTCACCTTCTTTGTGTTGTTTTGTTGTTTATTAAGATGAAGTCGCAAAATATCCGCCTATCAAATTACGAACGATAATTAATCTGAAAATTCACTGGTTTACAGTAACTTTTAATTATGTGTCTTAAACTGCGTTGGCTACACCCTGTTGAATGTGCGGCACTGCGGCTGTGGGATGATGACATACATGAGAGCAACAGGAACGGCAGTAAAGCAACATGCCATTATTATAAGAAATAAGTGAAAAACACGAGACCATAACTGTTTATTCAGGCCTGTGTAAGGGACCACCTGTAAATAAAGGCCAGCAAGACTGAAAGCTTTACACCGTTCAAGTTCAATCAATAGACATGTACTACATTAATTTAAAAGGTCTAGTAACTCAATGTAGATCCCAACAATTAAATTAAAGTGATATTACCCTTCAAACTAACCATCATAATCAAAGTTTATGAAAGTCATTTAGCATTGGTTTTCACTCTGAGAAAAACGAGTGTTGGAACCAAAGTTTAACCTATCTGAAAAGCAGTTATTTCCATTGAATACAGTTGAAATCGTTTTGGACTATCCTTGTGAATAATATTTAGTTTCCCGCGTAATAGCGTTCCAGTTACGGTTAGTTGAACCGCTCAAATTAAGAGTAAGGTAGTGTTTAGAGGGTAACCAAAATAGTCAATTGTTTATGAAGAATGATCAATGATATTAAAGTAAAGGTGTTTAGGTAAATGTACTAGACATATTTGTCAGTTCTAGCGTGCATACCTAATACTCATGTGCCACCAAGTTTCAAAATTTGAATAAAATAATATGTATAAAATTCTTAATTTTCGTGTGAAGTCCACACACGCCATTGAGAAAAGCGCTGACTGTTTTTGGACACAGGTTTTCAGATCTGTTTTTAATCTGTTTTTTCCTGGACCTCGCGTCTTTTCGAGGATATGGGTTTTTTCCGATTTGATCATAAATGAAGGAAAATAGGGAGTATCTTGTATTTTATACTTGTTTGTATGCGTGAAGACGGTAGTTAACGCATCTCTTGTATTAAAAGTAAAGAAAGTATTATATTATTCTATTAACAGGGAATGTTTATGTAAAATGCATTCAGAAATTTTGTTTGGTACATGTATAAAGCCAATGTATATTCTAAGGTTGATGTGATACATCTACTATTATATGATATAGAGGTACATGTATAAAATAGTATTTATGTGGAAATAAACGGTCCCGTAGCCAGTTGTGCACCGCTACTGGGCGAAATATATTTATGTGTTACTTCATAATTCATTTTAAGTGAAGACTGTAAATCTACATACAGTAAACACCGTATATCCCTTGGTCCTATTTAGTTTTATTCGTTATATCCGGACTGTGTTATATCCGTATATCATTTTCATATAAAATTCATATAAGAATTGGGTCAATAGTTTCGTTATATCCAGATTCGTTATATACGGAGTTTACTGTATTGTCACTTCTGCTAAGATCTGCTTAAATCCGTTATTTTGATAATTTTAACACACGGACAGTTTATCTAACAATTCTTCCTGGGAAGAATCAGTACTAAACTCCTATCCCCCGTAAGAAACTGCCCAATTTTTCAAATTACGAAACATTGTTGGTACCAGGGCTCGAACCCATGACCCTTAGTCAATGAAAGGAAACCGATTTCAAATCAACTACTTCGATCACGAGTTATGTCTTATCGGCAAAGTAGACCCTTATTTATACTTTTTTTGCTTTTTAGAAAGAAGATATGTGTTATAAAAACAGTGCAAAAACTGCGTTCTTACAATTTTTTTTCGTAAAAAAGTGATATTGATACGAAAGAATGGCATGTACATCATTAATTTAAAAGGTCTAGTAATTCAAGTAAGTAGAACACAATTAAATCTCTATTGGTAAATTTACTTAGTCTTTCCAAAGTGTTTATGGGACTTTAAAATTATTATGTTCTGTTGAAATGGCACTCAGGGTCAGGGAATATACTCAGTACCATTAAGAGAAGTTCTTTTTTTTTAGTGACGTAAAAAGTCTTGATTGGTGGTTCGTTTTTTAAGACAAAATGTAAATAAACTGTTGAAAGAATTACCAGGCACTCATTAATGAATAAATAATTCAGGATAAACCCGTAAAGCTTATTTTCGGTTTCCGAACATTACGAATAAAATCATGCTGGGTTTGAAAACAAACATTTATTTTAAACTAAATCGATAAAATATCGAAGACTCCGAATAGCTCTGTTGGTAGAGCCTTAAGATGTAAATGTCTGAGGTTCCCGGTTCGAATCTTTCATCAGGCCTGACGTTTCAGTTTTAAGTATTTTAAAAAATAAGTTTGTGTATATTTGGACATACAACAACTTTTCAAGATTCGTGTAATATCATTCTTCATCCTTCTGCAGGTATATAGGAAAAACAGATCTCATGGAATATAAATAATCAAAATTGATGCATAAAAAAGTGTCACATAGCCATCCACTTTAATTTTTTTTAAAATGAAACCATTTGATCAGGATTCGGACTACTGAAACCTTGCCTAAAAGTTAGACATCTTACCTCTACGGAACTGTCTATATGGTGCTGGTCTGCTTAGCTGCTAGTCTGCTGAGCTGCTGGTCTGTTGAGTTGCTGGGCTGCTGGTAGCGAAAAGTCTGCTTGCAACGAAAACTCTTCAAGTAACGTAAACTTATGAATATAAGATATAAAATATCAAAATGAAAGGGTGTGTATATTATTTGTATCTACGCATAATTCGTGCTTCTGAAGTATCTTAAACATCCATTTCATTCAATATAGCACAATCTTAAACTTTAAAGTTTCGACTGCTGAACTGCTGGTCTGCTGAGCTGCTGGTCTGCTGAGCTGCTGGTCTGCTTAGCTGCTTGTCTACTGAGCTACTGAGTTGCTGGGCTGCTGGCAGCGAATAGTCTGCTTGCATCGAAAACTCTTCAAGTAACGGAAACAAATAAATACCGGTATAAGATATAAAATTTCAAAATGTACATTAATTGTATCTACGCATTATTTGTGCTTCTGTCGCATTTTAAACATCCATTTCATTCAATATAGCACAATCAAAACTTTGAAGTTTCGGCTGCTGATCTGCTGAGCTGCTGGTCTGCTGGTCTGCTGAGCTGTTGAGCTGCTGAGCTGCTGGTCTGCTGAGCTGCTGATCTGCTGAGCTGCTGATTTCGTCTGGTCTGCTGAGCTACTGAGTTGCTGGGCTGCTGGCAGCGAAAGGTCTGCTTGCATCAAAAACTCTTCAAATAACAGAAATAAATGAATACCGGTATAAGATATAAAATATCAGAATGTGTATAAATTGTATCTACGCATAAGTTGTGCCTCTGTCGTATTTTAAACATCCATTTCATTCAATATAGCACAATCTTAAACTTTGAAGTTTCGACTGCTGATCTGCTGAGCTGCTGGTCTGCTGAGCTGCTGAGCTGCTGAGCTGCTGAGCTGCTAGTCTGCTGAGCTGCTAGTCTGCTAGTCTGCTGAGCTGCTGAGTTGCTGGGCTGCTGGCAACGAAAAGTCTGCTTGCAACGAAAAATCTTAAAGTAACGTAAACTTATGAATATAAGATATAAAATATCATAAATGAAAAGGCGAGTATTTATTGTTTCTACGCATAATTCGTGCTTCTGTCGCATTTTTGAGGAAAAAAAAACCATTTCATTCAAGATAGCACAATCTTAAACTTTGAAGTTTCGGCTGCTGAACTGCTGAACTGCTGGTCTGCTGGTCTGCTTAGCTGCTGGGCTGCTGGCAGCGAAAAGTCTGCTTGCAGCGAAAACTCTTCAAGTAACGGAAACTAATGGAAACCGGTATAAAAATGAAATACAAAATGTATGTATATTAATTGTATCTACGCATAATTCGTGCTTCTGTCGTATTTTAAACATCCATTTCATTCAATATAGCCAAGTTCACGCTGCTAGGTTGCTAAGCTGCCAGTCTGCCAAGTTCTCTCTGCTAGGGTGCTAAGCTGCCAGTCTGCCAAGTTTACGCTGCCAGTCTGCCAAGTTCACGCTGCTACGCTGCCAGTCTGCCAAGTTCACGCTGCTACGCTACCAGTCTGCCAAATTCACGCTGCTACACTGCCAGTCTGCCAGTCTGCCAAGTTCACGCTGCTACGCTGCCAGTCTGCCAAGTTCACGCTGCTAGGCTTCTACGCTGCCAATCTGCCAAGTTCACGCTGCTACACTGCCAGTCTGCCAGTCTGCCAGTCTGCCAACTTCACGCTGCTACACTGCTACGCTGCCAGTCTGCCAACTTCACGAAAATGCTAATCTGTCATAAATTTCACGTGTCATTTAAAGTAATTGCAATTAATTCCGCAGCCGGTGAGATGATTGTTGTTTACATATTATAACACTGCTTTAATCACCAGTTATAAGACCACTCAGATGTTCTGTTCTGTTCTGTCATTTATATATCGATTAAAAAATATGTATACACAGAACAGTGCAGAACAGAACAGAACTTTATTCGACGTGTACCAACATAGTACGTAGTCATACCGTATCAATTTTATACATTACAATACAATGTCATGTTCAGCGATACAGTACAAATGTAAGTTCATTATATAAATACACAAAACACAAAATCAGATTGTACATGTACGGCAGCTGTGAGGATGAGCTGTCATAGAGATCATTGAACATAAGAAAGAGATATTCTCAGTTTCGGAGATTCTTCAACGTATTTTGACAGTTTGAACGTAATATTTTAAAAGGGCTATAGATTTATACATGCTTGGTCTTACGTAGTAATATTTCTTAATGTACTTTTTTTCTTATATCATAGTAACATGTACAGTAACAGTACATACATACATACATACATAATCTTTATTGCATAAAACCTCATACAACGTTTATAGCAAAACAATACACAATTATCGATCAAATATATACAAATATCGTTTTATTGTCATTTAAAACATTCATTTGTCACACTATACACGTGTATAGTAACTGCATGTATACTACCTAAAAACAAGTCCGAGTATAAATGTGATATATCCGATTTAATATACATCCGATGTAAGTTGTTTTATTTTGTTTGCGAAACAAGTACACTGACTGATTTATTCTATTAACGGACGCTTATGTTTCTGGTTTCGTCGATTTCGATCATGCCACAGTTTTCTGTGTACAACAAACAGGTGGCCGAATTGTCCAATGGGGTACCGAACCTGGCAGTGATAGAGATTTCTCCGCGTTTGAGCAGCGGAAATGTCATGCTATTTCCATACTCGGGATCTATACTGAACAAATAGAATGCAAATCCCCGCCCCACATCAGTAGGCTTGAAGGGAATACCCCTTCCGGTCATGTACTCGCTTAATCTATCGTACACTTGTAGTGCGCGCACATCTCTAGTACCGTCCCCTTCTCCCCGCGAGAACAAGACATCCAGCGGTTCTGTCGGAACGGAAACGCCATTTATGTTTAAAGATATGTATCTCAGATCCATGTTTATGAAATTGTACGGCGACCGTTTGTACGAGCCGGCGAATGCGTCGCCGTGACAAAAGCACACTAACGCGACTCTGGGAAGTGGGTTAGATTGAATGTTGTTCCATTGAAAAACGGTTTGATTCTGGGGTACGTTACAGCATAATATCTGTCTCTTGATTATCGGATACTTCGCGGACGTGCCAGAACGTAACAGTTTATTGTGGGCTACAATTATTGCTGGGTTTATTTTCAAGCGACACACCCGTAGAAAGGCGTCTAATATTTCCACGCGATAGTTGTCGGCCGCCGGTCCCGTGTCCTCCGAACTCATGAGGCAGAATTTTGGCGAGGTTCTTTTTAGTGTTATGTCAAGTTTAATGCCATTTAACAGATATCGATTTGTCAGAAAGCAGTCGGTCAACAATGGCCCCGACAGCTCGAAGACGGCCGATTTCTCTACAATTTTGTAACGCTGAAACAGGCCCAGATTTGCGGCTCTAAGAGGCAGGACGCTGTCAAATGCGTCTGCCGTGTCCGGATAGTACATCTGGCTCGTCATGGAAGAGGCTTTTTCGTCAGAAGTAGTTGACAAGAGATTGTGAAAGAATGCTAGATACGGGTACGTATTTGCAGAATTAACAATTACACCGTTCATTTTTGTATCTATTTCGGAAAACAGAGAATGAAACATGTTATTTACCGGCGTGACAAAAGGCTCCCCATCGGCCCCCGTGAACGGGGAACCATCTCTATTCAGTATGCGACATTTAAGATACAATGTACTCTTTGACAGGTCGGCGTAAACGTCGCCCTGTAAATTGACCTCGAAGGACAGCGGATTCAGTCCGTGGTACTGAGAAATGGGCCTAAAGTCCTCGTAATAACGTTTATAGATGGCCACTTGATTTTTCGGAATATCGAACAAATTCAACCCGTGCGGGGCCACATCATACCCGCTTTCTGGAGAGAACACCGACATACTGATTTACTTTTTATCTCTTTTTCTCTTCGTGAAAATGTCCACCAGTGTTTTACGGTTAAAAGAATCTGTCCGTTTTCCGCGATTTTTACCAATGTTATTTGTAACACCTCGTTTTACGGGTTTTCTTTTCTTGCTATTTTTTCGCTTCGTTTTCCCTTGTTTGAGAAAAGATTTTTCGGCCTGCTGCAACGTTTGTTCAGTAGGAGAACTACCTGTACAACTGCACTCTTCGCACCCGTATTTTGGTTCTTACTACTTAAAATATTACGAACGACAGGCTGCGAAAAAGTGCTGGCGGTCGACTGACTGCCACTGTTATCACCGCCGTTGTTGTTGTTGTTATTATTATTATTATTATTATTCAAGTACTGGGTTTCTGTTTGAAAACTGAAGTTTCCGCGATTTTCTTTTTGCGTGTTTTTTTCGAAGAAGTCACTCCAGCCTTTAAAATCTGGCACATAGACGTTGGAATACTGCGAGGATGCAAAATTCATTATACTGTAAACTGTCTTAATCCGTGGTTACGATTTATCCATTAAATTAATGTTAGTACCATACACACACACACACCCAGTGACAACGAAACACTGTAACGACACGTTTATGTATACATGCATATCCTTTGGACACCGGCATATTTTTTTACACACTCGACAGACATGCATGCGTTTTTGTAAACACTGTACATCACGTTATGGCTACTTTCGGTTTACTGCGCGTGCTGTATACGTCAGCAAATAGATTGAGCTGTAACATGAAAGTAAAATTTCCATTGGCCCACCTACATAGGTCAGGCGCAGGGGTCACCCTGTCTGCTAACATGCGCATGGACTTTTTTTTTTTTTTTTTTTTTTTTTTTTTTGCTAACGAGAGGTCAATTTCAAGCGTTCTCATAAGATGTCAATATACCTAGGTTTGAGTACGACATGTCTGCTTTAAGTCTGTGAAAAAATATTTGCACGCACTCAAAACACTATCCCACAGGGGCCTGTACGCGAACGTTGGTAAAATGAAAATTTTCAAAGCTGGTAAAATTGTGTCCAAGGTCATTTTCAAGGTCGTCTTAAAGTGTCAGCATTTGCCTCGGACGTCTGAGTTTTCAACATTCAGGAGCTGTCGGCATAGCCTTTAAATTCATACAGACAAAACGTGTTCCATACGGTCACTGTCACTTCTATGGAAGGCCAAACCTGTCTTAACCCGCGTATACGTTTTATTACGTTACAGGTGTTCAAAGGATATTGGTTATAGTTGGTTATTAATCTATATACTACTTTGCAAGCTGCGGTGATAATCCTTTTGTTACGTTTTGTGCCGAAAGCACAACGATGAGCGCCGAGTAAATCCTTTGTGTACACAAACAGTTACAGGTATATTTGACAGTGTTGTAAAACAGTACGTATTATAGTCATTGCGTGGTATATACGCGCGATCGTTTAATAAAATACTATTTAAGCTTTTCACCTCGGGGCTGTACCGACTTCAGTTCCGAATACGGAACGTAACTATCAAAGTCAGGTCCGTAACCTTGCCAACGAATTAGTGCCTATTTCTTAGACCCCTTACCTCGAACCTTTATTACGCGTTCAATTTTATACCGGGTATCCTTTCCCTTAAGCACGGGCTGTAGCTCGGACGCGTAGAGTGCACCGACGATCGTCACGCACTTTATACATGGCTACATTATTTCGGATAAATCTGTCGTAAACTTCGAATATTTCCTCCGAGAACTTTTGACTTAGTGCTCTGCGATCAAACAGGCCGCGCAGATGAGAAATCCTAACAGACTGTCCGAGTTTGTATTTAAAACGAGGCCCCCTTTTTACGGTTGGCAGTTTGGGTTTCACTTCGGCGACTTCTCTATAGAATTCTTTTTTGTACGGCGTGTTAATGTACAAGTCGTTCCATAACCGAGTTTCGTTCGCGGCGTTTACCTCTACCGGACTGATGCCCAGAGATCTATGTATTCTTTTATTGTACGCGTCGACGAGCTGAGGTAGCTTGTCAATATATCGGTAGGTGTTGTTGTGATGGAGATACGCAAATATGACCCGTTTAATAGTCAGCATGAATCTTTCTGCGTACCCAGCTTTAACCGGAGGATGTGCAAATATTTGCTTTATGCCGCGCTGTTTCAGATACTGAGACATTTTCCGGTTCCGGAATTCCCCGCCCATATCGCTCCTAAGAACCCTGCAATTTCCCATTTTTCCCAGCACCGTCCCGAGAGCTCGCAGTACAGTTTCCGCCCGTTTATTCGCGATGGCACGGACCATCGCTACGCGCGTAAATACATCAATTACAACGAGAAGAAAATGACAGTTATCGTTATGTTTGGCCAGTCTCGACATATCGGCAAGGTCCGTATCGTACATATCGCGTATGCCTCTCGTTATGACGCGACTATATTAAGCGGTTTCCTGATGGGCCGGCCGGTCGTGTACGAGTCCTGTTTGCTAAGAAAATTGTCCACGTATTTCCTACTTATACCGTGAATGTTGCCGCGCGCGTCGATCACTTGCTTCAATTTTGCCGGTCCAGTAAAACTGGCTGGGTCGCTGGGGTCGTTGTATATTTTAGTGAGATACCTGTATTTCGCGTCGTTCTGCATTATTGTATTAAGTTAAGGTTAAGGTCGCGTGCCGTTGTCTAGAGCGTGTTTGAGCGTTTAGTCTTCGAGGAACAGTCCGCTTCGTCAAAGCCCGTCAACGTGTCAAAACCGAAGGGGGACTGAAGCTGCTCGCCGGTACGTCCGTGACCGCCGGCTTTCAGATACTTTAACCTCGGCGAAGGCAGCACGTAACCGATACACGTACTCAGCAGAACCAGCCACAGGTCCTTGTCGGCGGAATCAGAAATTATCTGCGAAACCGACACGGCTACTATTCCGTATATCAATATTATCTGAGCCGCGAATGTGATACAGTTTTTAGCTGTGCGCTGACGACGGGATATAGTCGATGCTGATGTCGAGGCTGTGATCAAATTGTCGTCTGCTCGATTTTTTCTTAACAGCGATTGGGGAGCCCAGTTCATAACTTTCCATTTTACAAACGGTAATAATTATTAATAATTATAATTGTTCTACACAACGGGTACAGCCTGTCACTTTTCCCAAACACTTAATACGGACAGATCTAACGTATGATTATCAGTTAAAGCTGCCTACTTAGAACAACGACACCTCCGCTCAATCTAAAGCAACGAAAACATTTCGGGCATCAATACCAAATACTTGCGAGACAATACACTATAATTACTTAAGCCTACTTAGAGCGATTAGTAACACCCGCCATTGTTCTCCATTTAATCTTAAGCGCACGAAACATTTCGCGCGTCAATACTAAATATTTGGACACAATACACCATTCAAAACATTTCTATGTATTGTTTGTTTACACCTAGGTGTGAAAGTCAATGTTTACATAACACCTTAAGTGGAAGAGGAAGTCAAACCCTGCTAGCCCTCTCATTCCCTTACTACTAGACTCTACAAGAAAAAAGGTCAGAAAATATTCTTACTTTTATTCATAAGTGTTTTGAATAAGCGATAATTTGAATCTAGATCTGAGTTAAATGGCACTATTAATTCTATCGAGAAAGCTGTGTCCTTGCGTGAAGCTACTAGAGCTCTTGATTACGTAAAAGAGGCTGAGGCGTTAATGAGACACCGTAACAAGCTTAAAAGAATAGCCGACGGATCCTCCGCCGACTGGGCAACCATTCACTAGTCCTATAAATAAGTCCTCACGTTACCCATTTAACCTTTAATCACGTTACATGAAAAATGAAAAACATAAAATACATGTATAATTAAAATGTGAAAGATTAAAGGTTGAATGGGTAACGCGAGGGCTTATTTATAGGACTAACCATTCACGAGAACAAGAATTTGGTTCATGCTAGCGATGAGGAGGATGTCAAACGGATCAAGAGGACAGACGAAAAGGCTCGAACCCGTCTGGATAAAAACAAAACAGATGTCGCTTTTGTTCATAGTAACATTAATAATAACATGTCTATTCATTCAATTTTTTGTAGCTCACACAAAGGTGGCAGACCAGCCTTGTCGGGTAGGGTAGATTCAACGCAACCCGTTCATCTCCCGAAACAGGTCGTATGCTTCAAGTGCGAGAAACCATGAAACAACAGTCCAGTTCAACTACTGGGATAACTGATTCTTGGCGTGTAGTAACGGTACTATTAATGCACTTTTTTCGCCTTCTAGTCCATAACTTTCCGATGAATTTTGGTCACAGAACAGATGTTTAGCCATTTATCAAGGGAATACTGACATTTAAAAAGAAATTGCAGATAGCCTCGTTGTAGTTATCTCCCTTATTTTGTAATTATTTTGTATAGTTATACATTAAATTTGCTTTCGGTTTATTGTGTAATTTCAACTTGTTTATTCTACAGACTATCATTGTGATTTTCGCAATGTTTCAGAAGCTGCCAGCTTCAAGTTTTAAGGTGTGTAGGTAACTATAATCCTTTAGTCCTGGATAAATCATGACATTTGTTAGAGCTGGAGATGCGATATTTTCTGTGTACTTCCGATTGGTTAATCCGCATCCATACCACTTTATAAGGAATTCAGTTAAGTACGCTTAACGCAGGTTCGATCCCCCGCTCCTCCACTAACATAACTAATGGTCTTTCGGATGATACCTAAAACCGAGTCCCGATGTGTCGGTGCTGCTTACGGGGCATGTTAAAGAACCAGACGGTGTCTCTTGAACGGGACGCGTTAGATGTATCTTGCACCATCCCCCGAAACCGGAAATAACTAATCTCTTCTGGGTGCATTGGTCATATTGATTATCCAGTACTAACGATAAAACTCTAAAAATACATTCATTCTATTTTACATAGTTATTCGTTTTTGTGTTAGGTAAAAGTTGTTAAGCTAGAAAGACGCTCAATATAGATGTTTGTAGCACAAAAGTTCGAATTTATAGAGTGTGTTAACTTTACAAATGTAAACATCATGATTTACATATTATGTAACGAAAAAGTGCTTTATATATTTGCAGGTCTGATGACTTTCTCACCTTCTGATATATGAACTGTATGCAAACTTTGGTAACCTGGAGAGAACTTTCGTTTAATTCAGAATTTTAGATAAATATTACTTATAATTATGAAGATAACATTTTTCAGTGTGTTTGACCCAGTATGCCTAGATGGAGGACTCACGCTGTACCGAAAGAAAGTCGGCTAGATGGAGTAACAGTGTATCAATGACAAACGTCACGGTTTAAAGGGATGAGAGAACCTTACATGGTCATTTGGTATCTTCAAACAGAATTAGAATCTTTCGAGGTAAGTACATTTCCCCTCTTTGTTTGCTCGATATTTCTCTGCCAATACATTGATCTTCATTCCTATTTGGTATTATTCTTCTTCCTTTCCCGCTGATTTCCATATAAAATAGAGAATAATTGATTTACTTCCGACGAATTTAGTAAATGAAATCATCCTCGGTTTGAATATGAAAATTCTATGTTGTTATATTCGGTATCTATTTGTTACAAAGGGATCTGTAACATTGTCTTCCGTTTGTTAACGTTACGTGTATATAATAAGTACAAGGGAAAGAACTGCCACGCTCATACGGATTAATATCACATCGTTTGATTTATTGTTACTTGAAAAAGAACCGTTATACAACGCTCAAATATGCCTCAATTTGCCGATTAGACAATTAACTTTCCAAAAATGTATACTTTATCTACTCCAAGTGTAGCCACAATACACAAGTTTCTTTTATTTCTCACAAAGCATTCGTTTTTCCGTTGGTTTGAAACAAAGTCGTAAAACGAAACCAAACGGGGTTTTGTAAAAGCGTTCGCTGTATTGCATGAATAATGAAGGAGCGGGCTACTCTGAATGCACATTTTTAGAACATTTTTAGTAATCTCACCGAATGTATGCAATATTCTGCCGCTATCACCTCCAACAATTCTTTAATCTGACGTTCCGTGGTTTGTTTGTAAAATTCATTTCTCCATGTGCCATGATGTATCACGTGACAAAAACAGAACTGCATATTAAAAAAGATGTTCCGATTGGATGGCGAAAATTTTGTTTGGTTCTGGCTTTGTGTACGCACGTATTAAGTGAAACCTAAGGATAGTGGTGCCAGAAAATATCTACAACGTCATATGATATGTTCCTAGGTGTTTCACCTAAAGTATTTTTATCAACCAATCAAATTCGCCATTACACAAAACTACGTATGTAATGTCAATAATGGAGAACTTCTTCAACTTTTATCAATGTCAACAAATAGAATTTTAGACTTCTACATTGTCTGAGGCGATAGCGGCGGAATATTGCATGCAATCGGTGCGTTTACTGTTATTTTATAAATGTGCATTCAGATTAGGCTCGGTTCCTTCATTATTTATCAATACTGCGAATGTTTTCGCTAAAAAACAAAAATAATATCAAACAGGGAATGCCACGTACCAAAAACGCAGCCTCCCCAAAACGAACCCCACAGCACCCAGAAGTGCACACCACCAACACACACACACACACACACACACACGCACAAACACACGACACACACACACAACCATGTACACACACACATATACACCACCAACACACACTAGCATACAAAGCAAACACATGAGGACAAAACGAACAATTAAAGGAACACAGCTAAACCTCGTTTGTTTTGGTTTTACGACTTCGTTTAAAACCATCGGAAAAACGCATGATTTGCGAGAAATAAAATAAACCTGTGTATTATGGCGCAAGTTAGGGTAGACTAAGTATACATTTTTGGAAAGTTTAATGTCTAATGGACAAAGTAAGGTATGTTAGGGCGTTGTATATCGCTTCCGTTACAAGTTACAATATATGAAACGATTTGATAGTAAGCCCTATGCTAATTACAGTTCTTTCCCTTGTACTTATTATGTACATGTAACGTTAACAAACGGATAGACAATGTTACAGATCCCTTTGATTTGTTATAGTATTTCATTTGTACACGTATACACTCGCGGTTTGGTGTTGGCGGTATGAAGTCACGAGTTTTTCGTGCTTTTTCATTTGGTATATATTGAATATTGTTACGCATTTCTTCGCTCGGGGTTCAGTAGTGGCAGATTACGCTTGAGTACCGACCCACCCTCCCAGTACTTAGATTTTAAGAATTCGTCGATATTCAAACGATCATATGAATGGTGATGATGATATGAGGATTATGTTGCTGATGACGCATGTTCTTCTGCTGATATCATAAATCATGTACTGGGATTTAGTTATTATACCCCCGCCAAACAAATGATGGGGGTATATAGGAGTCACACTGTGGTCGAACGATCCGTCCGTCCGTTTCATTTTTCTTGTCCAGAGCAAAACTTAAAAACTACCGCCTGGCACGATTATTGATTTGACGGCATTACGATTTTGTTGTAGTTGTATTTTAGTTTTATTCTTTATCGTGACGTATTTTCTTAACAGAACGCTGCAATGGTTGTGAAGAATCTGGAAAGCGTTCTACGCAGAGCTTTTACGTATCCTGCTTATTTCGAAGTGTAATCAGTAGTCAGCAACTTGCAGATCTTTACTTTATGCTCGTCATTTCTATATTTGCTTGCTAACCATACTGTATTAGTCTTTTCCAGAGCTCTGGTTACGTGCTTTCGTTCAAGTTTCTGCTAGTTTTCCCGATCGTTGAACCACAACAGGACCTTAAATTGTAATTTTCTGTATCGCGTTACAATGGATTTAAGTTTCGTGAATTTTTCACATGACTTTCATTGGAACGTAAGGAGACAGTGTTAATCAGTGATTGATTTTTCTGTGAACTGGATTTTAATGATTCTAACTTTCGAACAACTTGACATGGTGTGATATCAGTGAATTATGATTAGTAAACTCATTATACATGTATATGATACAAACAAACTTTTGAACTGTATTGAGTTATAACTGTACTTTAATCATTTGTTACTACAGTAATTTTACCAATGATATTTTAATAGAACTTATCATGTAATTACATTGTATATACTTATACCTATATGTCTTTGACAATACATTGATCCTCATTCCTATTTGTTCTTATTCTTCTTCCCTTTCCCCCCTTATTTCCATAAGAAAATAGAGAGTAGACAAGAGAGAGTAATATGTTTTTTATCTTTTAAATGGGGCTCGAATGATACTTAGTCTGGAGTTCCTTCCCCTTATTACTACGTAACAGATACTACTATCATAGGAAGTCGGGAACCAGACTAGAATGATACTATGTTTAATTTATATAATCTGATTCAGGAGAAAGAAAAGAAGAAAAAGATACGGAATCAAAGCTATTTTTGGTATGTTATTAATGCTGTTCTAACTGTATATGAATTAGTGATGTTCCGATTGTCGCTAGTCGCCGACGATCGGTTAGTAAAATGAAGGGCGATAATAATCGATTACACATATTCGGTCGGCGACGTCGCGGTAAAAGTTTTATACCATACCCAAGGGAGATAATTAGACTCACGCGTTATGGAAGAAAAAAGTTCAACAACAACTGAGTCTGATGAAAGCTTGCGGCTTTTCTCCCGTCTGGGGAGAAAAACAAAGTCAATAGCTTGGAATTATTATCATTGACATTGACACTCTCTGATTTCTTTGCCAATACAACTTTTTGTTCATATTCGTGTTGTCTGTCTAGCACAAAAGCATACTCGGCCATCAGTTCTGTGTTAACAATTTATTTCAAAAACATCTTCTAGTCTTCTACCAGTTTCTGGCCCTTACCAGAAGGCCAACATTATTGAAAACATGACCTCAGGCCTTGGGGTCTCTTGATTTTACACAGGTTTCTATAAGAAAACCTTTGAATATTCCCTTTAAAAATCTCTTATTAGGCTCAATGCTTCGATTGGTGACATGTAGCATTACCTATTTACTGTTCCAGCATTATAAAGGGTTAACCTGCCATAACTGTGGCAGAAACTACTTCATGTAACGGTGTAGATTGTAGCGCCTTGCTTGAATGTTACTTTTGGTTCAACCGATTATTAATCGGAAGGTTATCGATTATACCCCATCCGATTGAACCGATAATCGATTGTGAAAAATTTAACCGATTTCTATCACTAATATGAATACATAAATCGATGACAGATCATTATTTCAGACAAACACTAACTTTGGTTTGTAGTGATAACATAAATATGTAACCAGTAACTTATTCTTTATTTGACCTTTTTCATTGTTTTCAAAAACTTTCTTTGTAACAGCGTTATTTTAGGTTTGCTTGGCCTTAAAACTGTTTAATATTGCATATTTTGAAAAAAAATGACGATGATCTTAGCCCTGTCACCGCCGGTATTTCTTCTGTTAATTATTAGGGTTTGAATAAAGAATAAGTAACCAGTAACTTATTCTTTATTTCACTTTTTTTTCAGACACACTCTTTGTAATAGCGTTATATGAGGTTTGCTTGGCCTTAAAACTGTTTAATATTGGTAATGTGAAAAATGACGACGATCTCAGCCCTGTCACTGCCGGTATTTCTTCTGTTAATTATTAGAGTTTTTATAAAGAATAGGTAACCAGTAACTTATTCTTTATTTGACTTTTTTCAGTTTTTTCAGACATGCTCTTGGTAATAGTTTTATATTAAGTTTGCTTGGCCTTAAAACTTGTTAACATTGGTAATGTGAAAGAATGACAACGACGTTGTCCCTGTCACGGCCGGTGTTTCTTCTGTTACTTGTTTGACTTTAAATAAGGAATAAGTAATCAGTTACCTCCTGATAGATATAGATAGAGACATATATCTTTCTTACTTTGAGAGATATCTGTTTAGTGTTGGGAGATAGATTTCAAAACATGAGATATATCTCTGTTAAAAGAAAGATATTTTCATACATACTGGGATATCTCTGAATTTACAGAGATACCTCCCCTATTCTAGGAGATATCTCTATGGAATCATAAATTGATTACCATAGATATATGTACGACATTGAGAGATATCTCTTTAGCGTTGTGAAAGAAGAGATATCTCTATTTAAAAAAAATAGATGTTCCGTATTCATCGCAAGCCAATTTACTATTTAATCAAAACGAGATATACATGTCTCTGATCTCTGATGTCCATGCTCAATACTGGTTTCACATAAATGATCATGTTTTAAAAAAATATATACTGATGAACCAAAGTTACAGAATTTTATGAATGAATATTTTATTTTTTACAGGAGAAACAGGGTCAGGAAAGTCCTCATTCATCAATTTACTGTTTGGTGAGAGTATATTGCCATGTTCATTGCTCAGTAACACACATGTGATTTGTGAAATAAGATACTGTGGTGATGGCAAAAAATGAAGTGCAAAGCTTCAGAAAGCAGGTAATGATAGGTGTACATACAAATAAAAATGTACCCTTTTAAGGAAACAAAATCAAAGTGTGGCTTATGCCAAATGTTCTTGGTGGAATCTTGCGAGTGTTGGCACCAGTACTGGTTTTCTGGAGGAAGTGATTATAGAAATAACATGAACTGAACTTTTTTACTCAGTTCCACAAAATATAACTTTAAAGTTTATTGTTTCAAACAAATCATTTAAACTCAGAATTTTGCAGATGGATGAGATACGTATGCCATGCATAAGTGCTTGTCCAAAAATAATCTGTGTCATCAGCAGTGTGCTAAGGATTGGAATAACTGCACTATCATTTGTTTGTGAACAAAATGTAAAAAAAAATATCTGTAGATTCAAAATATAATGAGTCTTTGATGTGAAAGGTAAATTCAGTAGATAAGAGTATATTGATAGAATTAGTACAGTAGGATTTGAATCTAAATTGTGCTGACTAAACATAATTTGTGATGCCATACCTGTCCTAGTTAGTGCAGATGGCACATTTATGTTTTTCTTAACTTAATACATGTATCTATGATTTCAAGGAGATATCTCTTAAGCTCAGAGATATCTCTGTAAACTAGGAGATATCTTTCTTTTAATAGAGATATCTCCCAATAATGACAAAGAGATATATTTCAATGTAATATAGATATCTCTCTACCGTACAGATATATCTATCCTTCCTCAAAAAATATCTTTGAAGAGAGATATCTGTTTAAAATAGAGAGATATCTCCGTAACGTTGATAGATATAGAAATAGAAATATCTCTCTGAAATGATGTTTAACGAAATCTCCAAGTCGAAGAGAAATCTTTTAAAGTTCAGGAAATATATTTCTGTGATACTAAGATATCTCTCAGTGTGTAAGAGATATCTCTATTAAAACGAAAGATCATCTCTTTGAAATAACAGGTAGCTCTTTTACTATTTAATTCAAAAAAGATAATCTGATTTCATAGCGATGCAAAATGCAAAGTGATACAAATGTATCTCTCAGCGTGAAAGAGATATCTCTTTTGAAACGAGACAGTACATATATGCCTCTTTTTAAAATAAATAGTAAAATAGCTTGCGATAAATTTTATCTCGGAGGAATTCACGATCACAGTATTCCTTTTTTGAAAGTACACGATCCCAAGCTTCATATTTAAAACCAGTGGAGGGAACTGTTACAAGTCTTTTTCGAAACGTCCGAGTTGGGTGACATGTCCCTACGTGCCTGCGGCGTTTTGAGTCCTACACGAAGCAGCGGGGGTACAGCTTCTTGTGGCAGTCCTCTTGAGGTTGTGATGCATGAGTACCAGAACCCGGAGAGGCTGTTTGCGAGCAAGTTTTTGGTACAAGCTTTTACATTTGCTTAAAGGGGAAGGCAAGTCAAAAAATAATTTGACTTTAAATTGAAAAATATGTTAAGAGAAACAGACTGTTGAAAACCTTTCTAAAATTGGAGTACTAAATGTGAAGATATTGAAGATTGAAAATTTTCAAAATGAAGGTTCATGGAGGCGGCCATTTTGAATTTGTGATGTCATGTCTAATAGAGTGTCTAATTTGCATATATTTGCATATTACTAAATCTTAGATTTCTCATAACTGTATTTATTTTAATAAAAGTCTTTCAACAGTGTGTTCGCATTAACAAGCTCTTCAATTCAATGCTCCTTTATATTCTGACTTGCGTTGCCCTTTCAGACTTGCATATTATCAACGCCACACTCTTTAAAATATATCCCTGAGTATGGATGTTCATTTTCTGTTTTGAAGACTAGAGTTTCGGTTCGAGAAACAAACTCATTCCGCTTGTTTTGATACCAGCATTGACTTTTCTTCCGTTTAGGAATTGCGTGATATGTATGACCTTTCATCGTGAGAATTGTGCGGGGATAAATGTCTGATCTGACTGGGGCTTCAGATTATTGCACTGGAGGGGGATTTTAGTAGCCAAGTAGCATGTTAAGTGTATTACCTGTCCCCGTTAGATGTCCCTCATTACTGAGCCCAATAGAATTCACCATGTGACCATTGCTTCGCATCATTTATCATCATTTTAGGTAATCCCAATGGAATGCTAAGTTCTTGAAGATCTCTTTGCTCTAAAACTTTTAAAGCAGTTCATTCCAAAGTGTCTAAGTCATTTTGCGATTCAAGACTCGGTCATTACACCATGCCTCGAAATTAAATTCCCTGTTAAGTCATGTGGAGGATCTGAATGTTCGTTATTAAGAATTACAAAAATCAACAATAATAGACGAAACAGAAGTCCACACAAACCCGATAACTGAAATTAAAATTAAATGTCACAATTCAAACCCATTTGAGCGATCACTTTACTTAGCAACATATAAACGACCATCTGTAGAGGTGAAAACTCCAAGTCCCAAAGAGAAAACCACGTATGGGCCGTCTGTCATAACTAGATTATTTTTTGAAATAGTTTTTGTACAATATGAAATGGAAATGCAAGATTGTTGAAGGGTCACGCTAAATTTTCATGATATTTCAAAACACGTCCATTTGTGTCATTTCATGTATTCATTTTGCGAATTTTAATAGTTTATTAGAATCACTGCTGTGATAATGATTTGGAGTGAAATTCAATAAAAGTAAAATTTCACATGATTTCAATCAGACGCCATTTCTTGTGATAAAACGCGTTTGTGTGTATAATTTCAATCACGTTCAGTGACAGCTCTACTTTGATTTGCCACATTTAAATGTAAAATATCTTCATATAAATATAACATGTATATAACTTTATATATCTATTTACATAAGAAGTTTGTTACCCTATGACACATGCTACAAAGGTTTCGAGCAGCTCAAAATTGTCAACACTTTAGCCGCTTCTAATGAGAACAAAAGGTATAAAAATAGCGACATCTAAATGTGTTTGAAGTCAGACAGAGTGAGTTCCAATCCAGGGACGCTACTCTTGAGATCATGTGTATACTGGGTAGCCAATCCCGGTTTTCTTTTGCGACATTAAAGTTACTTTCAGTAAGATATACAAATATAATTGTCTTTGAATATTTATGGCGACACTTTCGTAAAAGTACAAGTGCGCATATATTTTTCCAACATATTGTACCTTCTTGTTTTATATCAGTAACGGATTAACAGTCAATTGTAATCGAACCTGTTTCACTTCAATATGATACGTGTTTTAAAGGGTTTACAGGTGGCTTGATAAGAACATATTTGATTATTTTTCATGTTGAAGTGATTTTACAAATATCTCGTTTGGAGTTAAAGTTTTTCTCAAGTACTTCTGACAACAAGTCACCCAAGTACAGTCCTATAAGTCCAGATCATCTTGCAAAAATAATGTTTAATTCCTTCTTTATCGATGATATATAATTGTTTACATATAATATCAATGTCAGGGAACAGAATTTAATTGTCACAGAAACTGTTTTTTTGTGCTTTCTAGTGATAACTTACCGAGTTACAATTTTCACTGACCTACACTACACACTATTTCGGTCTGTTCTCACTCTTAAATGCCTTTCATTTTGCAGAATAAACTTTGGTTAGGGTTATAAATGGTTGCCATATACTGAATACTATCTTTATAACTAATTCACAAAAATTCGCTGTACCTGATGTTGCCAGTCTATGTTACAGAGCCTTCAAGATTTATGTTTTCTCGGCCGGAGACCCTCTGATTTATACGCTTTGTGCTTTCTTTTCACTGTACCACTATACAAGAAAAACAATAGTGAAACAAATAATTAAATTGAATTATATATATATATATATATATTTATCAACGATCACGCATACGCGCACCGTAAACATCGGGATTTATGTTTCATAAAAAGAAAGAAACAAACATAAATTTGTTTCACTCTATATTTGTCAAATTCAAATAAATATTTAACAATGAAACATTTATTCTCAAGTTACAATAACATACCATTGTCGCAACTTGAAAACAAATTATTTATTTGTCTGCATGGGGTAATTAATTGAAATTTAATTTAAATGACTTTGATAAACTTTACCCACTTGCTGGCAACATTTTTGGGCTCAAGGTTTTGTTTTGTTTGAACGGTAAATGCTGAATGGATGAAATATTTGTACAAACGGTTGGTTTGGGTGAGTTTATTAAACCCCAGACTATGGAGACAATTAAGTCATGTCAGCGTGTGTGGGAATAGGAGTGTCTGTATTGAATACTCACAAGGAGAAATGTTTTGTTACCTACAACACGTTACAGGATCGAAGGATCGAAGGGCCCCGGGTTCGATCCCTATCATCGCTATGTCGGTAGTGTCCTTAGGCAAGACACAAATAATTCCACATTGCCTCTCTCTCTTCGAGGTTGATTCCATCTGGAATGAGTCTCGAGAGCGATTAATCTAAGATGTAAGAACTTGTTTCGCAATCGAGAATAAATAAATTAGTGTATATATATATATACTAGGTGTATATATATATATACAAAAGTAATGTTGCTTTATGGCCATATTCATTGAAAGAACTGACGGATGACTTTTGTACTGACTTTCCTTACATGTTGTAATGCTGCTTCTATTATAATAATTTTTGCATTGTCTATGGCATAGCTTTGCAAGATTTATACATGTATTATCGGTTTGGAAAAAAAATCTCTGTCGTGTACGGACATAACACCTGGACAGACGAACAGCTTTTTCAGATTCATTACTGACCCGCAACCGTGATCGAGTGATGCCGATAAGATCACATACCCTCTCCCTGAAGGATTACAGGTTCAAGCACCTATACCGAACTGACTCCAAACGTGAGAAAGTTTGCAGTTTCTTCGAGAGGATAAGAGCCTTGTACTGATCCAAGAAATTTAAGATACACCACCCTTTTGACAAACATTTAGCCAACACCTTAAGTAGATGTCTTCGGGATGGGTTGACTGCGTCGTCTTCTTTTATCAGTCACCCCTGTCTTAAGTTGTACACTCAAACTAAAACACTACAAGAAAACATTTTATTTTTGTGTGAATGCAGTAACAAAATATTTTCCGTTGACATTTGAAGGTGAACGATCGGCGTTTTAAGTGGGAATCATGTTTATTTAATGTTACTGTGATTCGGTACAAGTTACAATGTGCTCGCTGTGGTCAAATTGGCCGCTGACCCCGTCTTGTCTGCACTAGTCTAAATGTCAAACACGAAGTCTGACGTCCGCTTTATCCGAATCTCAAATATTTTGGTAGAACGCGGTCAAGTCTGACATCACTAAATATGTTTATGTGTATGTGTGATAACAAAATAGGGGTCATTTATTGCAGTTATGTAAGACACACATATATATGTGTATAGATGAAAACAATTATTCTACACTTACCGGTAAATAATTAGTCCCAGCAACATGAAAATATTTTAATGTACGCGCATGTGTACGCACAGCGGGTTACTAGCCATAAACAGTTGAAGGTTTTTAACTGCTGGTAGTTCTTTAAAATAACAGGAGTGGAATGAACAACAGGGGAATGCGGTTTGTAAAATAAACTCCAAGTTTGTGACATAAGATGTACACACTCTGTCTTAATCGGTTATTAACCCTATGTGGTTATATATATATTATGTCTTTATAATAAAATCATGCACTTGAACGTTTGTTTTATATAAAAGTCTCCGTGCATTCAACTTTAAGAGTTTTTGATTTACAGTTTACGACCTTGCATACAGTGCTATGACGAACATTTATTTAGTAATCAGTCTTTTACAATGTGACCTTAGACCTGAGGAATAGCTGAAATACCGGGGGTGGATATTGATGAACCACTTCTTGCCTAATTTCGTTACAAATATCTGAAAATAAAGACGTCACGTTGTAAATTATTGTAAATATATGTCTAAAGAACATTTTAATTCTCAAATTGCGTGTGATAATAAACCAACAGGCGTATTGTAGTGTTATCATATCTATACTGGATGTAGGCGGTGCATTCTGACCTTGCTAGATACATGGTCTGAGCTTGTCGTACTTTGAGCCTTTTTCAGAACTCGTGCCATATCAAAAACCAAACAGACATGACAGTACTTTAGGTTCACCGGGGGAATTTACCTGTCAAGTGTTGATTTTATGATAAACTATTCAGTATTATTAACACATGTCCATTTGTTTATCTACTATTGTTTTAGACTTTAAAACAATAATAAATGTTTGCTTATCTGGCAATTTCTATATACCCTGGGTATTACCCTCCGAATGCGTCATGACAAAATGATGTATCGAACACGACCCCCAGTCACTGTCATAGCGGTAAGGGTGACGGATTATCGCGGTAAATCTGTTACGGGTGGTGGAACCGCATAACTTAACAATGATATTAACGACTTCTACTAAGGTGCATGACTGTAATGCACAGGTGAATGTCTTTAAAAAGTTCATTTACTCCACCGAACATGTTTTACCACTGCGTGTATAAGGAGCGTTAGTCAATAAACTTGGTTAAAATCGGAATTAATTTCTACAACTTGAACTTGTACTTTTCGTAATCATGTGGGTCATTAGAAGTTAATCAAATACATTGAATATTTAAATGTCCGTTTTCATTTTGAGGTACACAGCTCTCCCAGACAGCAATTGGCTATCTTAAAGAGAAACATTGCTAATCACAAATCAAACAATATGACAAACAGACCTACGATCCTGTTTATCTTTCAATTAGAATTATAATCAACAGATATGAACCAGTACAAGGCAACGGTCGAACAGTCGTAGATATTGTTTCTTAACTTGAAGTTTTGTGTTCCCGTCCAGACATTCAACTTGACTTTAAAGATATCTTAACTGCAAAGTTTACTTTTATTAGTCAGTTTTTGTATTGTTATATTTTCTACATAGGAGAAAAACAACAATTGAACTCGCTTGTAAGTTATTGTGTTTGACAGAACTGTATCTATTCGTAGATTTTAAAATAATTGTTAAGTTTTGTTATAGGTTGAAATATTACTCAAAGCACATCTTTTTTTTAACAAAATGGAACAGCAACAGGAGATAGTCAGCGGTCAATACAAAACAGAAGTCACATACAAATCAAATTTACGACATTTTCAGAAGCCTGTTTTTCCTTTTTTCATGTTCATTATAAGTTTTTTAATAATTTTTTATGCAAACGATACGTATATAGTAATCGTCCCATTTTTGAAGTTGTCAACGTGTTTGTCCATTTCATCTTTTATGTATTTATGTATGCACGTATGTATTTTCTAAATTGATTTGTTTAATGAGCTTAGTTTTTTTAAGTGTCTGTCTTAACTTTTGTTTTAACAAATGTACAGAAAAAAATTAATTTTAAAGTACTTATGAAAGAACAGCGTTCTTGTAGAAAATGTAACGGAACCTAAACTGTGGATATAACTTTTCACACTGATAATATTATAAACTTTTGTATATGAAGCGATGAGACAGTTACATCAATGTTTACTGACAATAGGAGTCTATGGATACGGTTGCCCGCCGTGTTCAACGTTGCCAACGCCGTTAGCAGTTTGTACAATTCATTGCCCAGCGGATCTTAAGATTTTCGCCCTGTTTCCATCATATATAATTATTTTATACCAAATAAAGCAAGTGCGATTTCGTAGCGTTTTCTTACTTTGGTTAAAAAACTAAGAAGTTCTATAAGGAACTGCAGAAACAAAAGGAATGTCAATACATACAGACCCGGATATACCCACTTTCATTAATTTGAACGTTATAATTATTAATAAGGCCATTTGATACTTTATTTACACTATACTTTTGACATTTGTTCACAACATTTTAAATGTTTAACAATTTGGCAAAAATACTAACATACGCAACTGCATTGTTCTGTCGTGCGAGTTAAAAATGGTTTTTGTAACTTTGTATGTTTGAAAACAGTCACTCGATATAAAATAAACAACAATAAAACTACAATATGGTTATTTTTAGATTTATTTACTATATGTTTCAATAGGGTTCATTGTATTGGAATTCACCGATACGCGGCACTTGAGAACTCTACCCGTATATATACAGGCATGGCTCGTGAATCAAGCAGACGACACTTTGCCGCTACATTGACAAGTTAGTTTAAAAAACTTTATAAACGTTTCTAACTCTTTGTTAAAAAGACATTATTGATGTCTAAAAGTGAATAATATTTGAATTACATTATTGATTAAATAACAGAAATCGCATTTCCATTGAAAGCGATCAGGAGAGGCGCTTATTTTACCAGGGATGCGTTGTCACAATCAATTTCCTGTAGATCGATTCAAATTGGAAAGTTTTGTTTAAATCAAGTGGGCGAATTAATTTTGGAAATATTTGTGGACAAAGTTTACGGAAGATTTCAATTAACATTCTGCAGTAACCTGCTTGGGACAGCACTTGTGCATTATCTCCGCTGGAGAAGTCGGTACAGTACGAGTTTTGTTATCTATGACATTGTTGTAATAAGCTCTTATGAGTTGATCATAAACTTCTTGAAGGTTTTTATCTGAAACACGAACGGTATATCAGCCATTTAATATTTGTTCGATAACTAGCCTATAGTGTGGGTCATCTTCAGTACATAGACAAATTCAATCTCAATCAAGTGGACAGGATGGCAACGCAGACGTTATCACGAATACCGCCGATAGCTGATGATAAAGCACGTTCGATGCAACCTGAAGAGGCCGCTTTTTCACCGAGAAAACAGACCCACTCGCCAGTGTATATTCCTCCGAATGAATTCAGAATGAAACTTCTGAAAAGAATATTATCTGTTGATGGAACTATTGACAATAAGTCTCTGCAAAAGCTGCAGAAATCGTCAAGTGAAAGGACACTTCAGGCGAATATTTTGTTTCAAAACGGTGATGTCGGGACATTGATATCATTTGACCGACTTCACGAGGATACTGATAATAAAGAAAATGAATCTAAACAAGATTCAGCGCAAGGACTACCGGCGTTGAAACCTGAAGAAACGGAAAAGAAAGACCGACCAAAGGGTGAGAAAAGAGAACGGCCGCTGAAATTGCCACCTATCATGTTACCACCGGTCTATACATTGACGCCGCGGCCCCTAGTATTTCGGGACTATTCTGGACCCCCGCAAATACCTCCCCCGCCCTGTGAGGAAGACTGGGAGGACCTTGAGGATTGTCGGTACCTCAGACCGGCCAAGAAACAGTTTAGAAAATCAAATGAAAACAAAAGTTTTTTACTTTTAAATGGTGGAAGTGGATAGAGAGAGAAAGGACTCGTCGGTGTTTGGTCTAAGTTATTTCAAGCATTCTGTTTCGGGTTGTGAGGAGACGGAAAACTTGTACGGTGGACTGAAAATGCATTCTTTAGTATTGGTGCTAATAGATATGCGGATGACATTCTATTAACAGTTGCGAATGTTGCACGTGTTGGCCGTGACATTTGTCGGCACAGAAGAAAGGATGTAATAAACTCGGTGCTTCCAATAGTTTATGTTGCATTTTGTACATAATGTACTTGTAATTTTTATAATTTCCCATTCTATGTTATTCGTCTTTGGACGGTGTTGAATAACGTTTTTACATTATGCAAGAGGTAGATTTTTTGGAAGAAGTCGTTTAATTTGGGCCAATTCACGGTACTTTTTTCTTTGTAGATAATGTCACATCAAAAGATTTTTTAACCTACATGGGAAACTGATATGCCGGCCTGTGAAGTGCAATTAAATTTTTGATTTAATTACATACGTTTCATTTTCTGAAACCTTCTCATGTGTCATCTAAATCAACTGAAGCGTGCGTACGCAAAGATTTGGGGTATTTAAAATACCTATAACCGTGTACTAAGACACCATTATTCAAACTAATTAAAAAAATGAAAAAAGATTTGAATGTCAACGAGTATCATTAAGAATGTCACTTTCTATATTTAACGTACCAATTATTCTTGTCCTTATTCAATGTATGGAAGAACTTTCAATTAAGCCAAAACGCCTTGTTGCTATGGACAAATGAAATAAAAAATAAACTAAAATACACGCATGATATGAGAACGCTGTTTTAATGTTCATACTTTAGTACTAGTGCTCTAATTTTATATTCATATATTTATAAAAGTAATTATGTTTCATTTAAGTTACATGTCATTTCATATTACATGTTTATGATACATATTCATTATCAGCGGCAGCTGTCCATGTTAACGGTATCATAGTTTGTACATTTTTATTTATTTTTTACGAATGTTTTTGAACAAAGAAATAAAAAAAATCGACTATTTAACTGTTTTCGAATCATTCTACCTGACCCTTTAATATAATTTTATACTGTTTGTATGACTGTATATTACCTTTTTATTCTGATTATTTTCGATTTAATTTAGCCATTGAAATTGAACCCTTGCATTCGAAACTCTGTCTTAACGACATAGTGTAATTACCTATATCACGTAACACCAACAAAAAATAACGAAAAAGCGAAGCTGTATTATGTTGAAAATGTTCTCAACATTTATGTATAATAATCCAGCAACCCATGTCGAAATATTTACAAATAATGTTTAGGATAAATGATATCTGTGTTGCCATGGAAACTGGAGTTCCGAACTTACCAACTAATTTGAAAAATCGCACGTTCGATGGATAAATTTGAATATTTGGTAAGTTGGCGCACATTAAAGTAGTAGATCAGTAAAAGTATTTTAAATGCTTTAAATCCATTTATAGCAATCCATCCAAACCTTTTGGGCCACTGTATTTTTTGTCTTTATTTTGATTTTAAGTCAACAGAATGTGCGCTTATATGTTTTTTTTGACAATGTGTGTTACCATACTATAACCATTCCGCAAGTAATAGACTTCCGTTACGCTGGCGGCAAGTGATACTGAGAAAAGTTGTCCAGTTAGCTACATGTCCTCGGCGACTTCCTACTAACTGAGTTTGCCTGACAAAGCAAAGTTCAGGCCAATCTATAATAGGTCGAATGTGACAGATCAAAATATGACAGACTATGGTTGTTCATGTTCCATTTGACCAAGAGCGGCTTAAACTTTTGTCTCTTTTAATGTTAAAATGCTTTTGACTATTCAACAGAGTTTCGTTAAAAGATATTTCTACAAACATGTGACTGAAATAGCCCATTGAAGTACACATATGATAAAACCCTCGACCCCTATATAGATCTCCATAACTCTAGCTTTCTAAACATTGTTGATTTATGACCACCTTGTTTCATAAACATTGACCCACTCAAATTCTTAGTACTCTTCAACGTTGGACTAAATATATTTAAAGCAAACACATCCAACAGTACTGTACTTTTCATATTTTATTTTAACGCGTAAACGTTTTCTAGAGGAGTTTCATGTTTACAACACCACCGAAAACAAAAAGATACATTAGCGAGTCGCCCACTTTTCGCCACTTCTGTTGAAAACCATTTAGTGATAGGGGGGGGGGGACTGTGGGGGGGGGGGGTTTTTTTTTTTTTAAAAAAAGGGGGGTGTTTTTTTTTTTTTTTTTTTTTTTTTAATTTTTTTTTTTAAAAAAAAAAAAAAAACAAAAACCCAAAAAAAAAAACCCTTTAGGCCTTCTCTGGAACGGTCGGAATAAATGTTTTTTTCTCAATATCAGAGACTTAGTTGAACAAAAACAAAGTTAGGTTACAATATGGGTGCTGTCTATACGTAAGGGTGTATGTGGACCCCGATGACTGAGTGGTTAGGGCGTTTGCTACCGAAATAGGGGTTAATTAGAATTTAGAATTAGAAATTAGAATCCCAGTCAGACTACGAGGTGTGTCCTTGGGCAAAGACACTGATGCCAGATGGAAAGACTCTCTGGCGAGCGTGATCACATCTGGAATGAGTATTTCTAAGTGATTTAATAAGCTACGGAAGCTTTCTTCGTTATCGAACTAAGATGAATTCATATAAACTTAATACACTAAAAATGCTTTTAAAGAAACCAAGAGTATAACTGCGTGCTAGTATATGATTAGATAATATTTATTTTCTAACCGTATCTTATAAAAACTTAAAATGTTATAATTCAGTCTGCTACTGTTCAATACAGTGTGTGATAAACATGTAGATTATCTTCTAAAAAAATATTAACACTTAAACCACAAAAAATACGATTAATAAAAGAAAAATAAGGAAATAAACAAGTCATTTATATGTATAAGTAAATACTTTGGCTTAAAAGGGACAAAAGTCTGTTAGGTTATTGTCAATTTAAACGTTTTCAGTCTTAATTTTATATTGACATAGCGCGGACAACTTTAATACTTTTTAAATAAAACACTCGGGGGAATTTTGCAATTTTAAAAATGTCATTTAATCTGTTTTTTTTATTGAAATGCCCTCGAGATGGCATTGATGATCAGCATTGTTATAGTTTTACTAAGTCTAAAATTTATGTCCAGTGTGCTAATACATTACAGACTTGGAACGGAAAATAATTATCTTTTAAGGTTGAATCGTTTGACGTAATAAAATATCAGCCTGAATGAAATTTAATGTGTCTTCATATAAAAGGTATGTGCAATAAGAATTATTAATCGGATTTCATGTGGAAATATTATCACTTTAGCTTAACCTGCCATAAGTCTTTGATCTTCTTTGATAATGGTACAAACGTCTTATTATTCAACACAAGTAATTTGAGATAGTTCTGAATCTTATATCCATTTAATATTCATTTATAATTTCAGAATTCATTAACCCTATACAACAACAAAAATACATAAAAATCTTCGTCTCTTTTTCCTATTTAATTGAATGTCAATACTTGAATTATGTGCACTTTATCACGGGACTGCACGAAACTGCAATGAAACGTATTTCAGTCTCTACTGCAATTTTTCCGTTTTAACGCTGGTTCTCTAAAAATAGCGTGTCATTAACGCCTTGGCTTTTTGCATGCATTTCCGATACCGTTGGCTTATCGTGTATCTTAAGCCAGTTATACCTACATACTAGATACCCGGCCTTTTTAGGGTTTGATGGAAGGACCTTTAGTTAGCTATCCTCCGTAAGAAACTGTTAAATTTAAACTTTCTCAAATAAAGAGTCATGTCAGAAACGGGACTCTGACCAATGACCCTAAATCACTGAGAGTTTTTGTGATTTCAAGTAAGCAACCTTAACCATCCAATCATTCCGAGTGGTGGGTTCTGGATACTGATATTGTTACATAACTATCCAGTCTGGTGGCAAATACAAGCTAAGTTACTTGTAATGAGTGCAATTTACAAAATTAGGAATAAAAGAAGTAGACCTAGGACGCGCTAAATATATAATTCACATATCAGCAAGGCAGATATGATCTTTCAAAACAATGGGCAGGCGGTTGGAGAAAGTAACCACAGGTATTAATAGTCCGGAATCGGAAAGCACGGCGGAAAGCACAGACAGATAGACAGACCATTTTATGACACTATCTTTTAGATCATTCTGCCAATCACAGGTGTTGAAATTCAGAAGTACAATGGGCTGTAAATTCATATCTGTATTTTGTAAAGGTAATCCCGGACAATTTAAAAGAAAATTTTCAATCATTGGTTCGATTTTTAATTAATCTTCAGTGACGCACATTTTAAAAACTTTCTCTATTCATATCTTATTTGCTAAATAGCTAATTAGGTCTTTAAAAGGCTCATACCTGGTCCTTTAAAATCTCTTTAAAGAAGATAATATGAAAAGGGAAACATTCTTTTCTTTGCTTTTAAATAAGGAACATGTGACAAATCACTAAAATAGAAGAGGAACTTTGTAATTATTGGTGAAGTATTTGTTAAATGTTACAGACGATTTTGGTTACGGTAACTTTGACTGCAATAAATTATTGGGGAAATTCTTTTTTTCCGTGTACAGATTCTTGTTTTGTCATTCTTTACAGTCTAACCTGTGTTGAGAAACCACAGAGAACCACATGAGAATGGCCATTATAAGCAGACGACTGCTTATAGTGATATAACCGTTGAAAGTGACCACCATGATTTTAAGAAAGACATTAATCACTGATTTATACCCCTAGAATAATGTACGTTTTGTAGTTATGAACAAAATGTATGAATATGTGCAACAGTTTCATTCCCATTGAATGAAGAAGAAATCGTTGTTTGACTATTCTAGATAAAAAATGAAAATTTAAACTGGCTGTTACATATATTTTCATTTATATCTACCAGTAAGAGAAACAACTCATTTCTTACATGTTTTCCAAGCATCTACTGTGTTTTAAGCTTTGGTTACTCAATGTGACCATTTTAAAAGGTGATGCCGTGGTGCAGTTGGAAGCGCTTTCGCCTCAGAATCGAACGTTCCCGGGTTCGACCCCCAACCATAGTCATGTCGGTAATGTCCTTAGGCAAGACACAAATAATTCAACATTGTTTCCTCTCTCTCTCTCTCTCTCTCTCTCTCTCTCTCTCTCTCTCTCTCTCCCCCCCCGACCCTCCCTCCCTCTCTCTATATCTCTCTCTCTCTCTCTTCGAGGTTGATTCCATCTTGAATGAGTCTCGAGAACGATTAATCTAAATTGTAAGAACTTGTTTCGCAATCGAGAGTGAATAAATAAGTATAAATAAAAATAAAGAAGTAAATGTGACTTTAAAAACATTACTGTTGGACCCGTGTATCGCCGTTATTTAGCATCCATCTGTCTCAAGCAGCTGACACTTATGTAGACCAACTGATCATTCATAAACTAAATACAAGTGCAACCTAATTTAAACAGGTTTGACTGTATTACGTAAATACATATGGCTGTATACACATGTTTGGCTGTACCAGCTTCTAAGTGAAAGTAAACTCCAGTCATGAAAAGACTATATAGTGAACAGAAAATATCTATCAGCTATTTATCGATCTCAATGATTTTATTGTATATAATTTGTAACGACATGTGTTTTTATCAATGTCCAAAGTTTTTTTCCATTGCAGACGACAAATTGAACTAACGTATAGAACCAAGGCCCAAAATGAAACCTACAATACATCATCTTCTATCCATTTTATTAGTTTCTTAAGTACATATTAACAAACATAGAACCTATAGAAAAGTGAGAACGTGACAGTCGCACCCAATAAGAAAACCCTGACCTTGGCGCTGATTCGGATCATATCTTTGTTTTGATAGTGCTTTAAGTCATTACGTTGCCTTGATTAAAGACACGTTTGTTCAGTTTGTCAAGGCCAAATAAGATTCAAACATGCATGCATGTTCATTGCGCAGTAATATTCAACAGAAATTCAATGGCACCATGGACTTTGAATGGGGACTTTTTCACACTCTCTGAGACTCAGAATGACATTCTTGCTAGATGAATACAGAGAATGTTGTCGTACTGAAGCTCTGTTGAGCACCTTACCATAGATACTTATAAACAAACAAACAGAATTTTGCGCGCAAACAGTGTACCATATTGATGGGTTTTTTCTCAGACTATTCAATCAATTTCTTGCACACTTGTTTTGTAAATCGTCAGCTGCCAGTCAGACTTCTTCATTTATTATAAACAAAAGTGTTTGTTATTAACAGCATGTTGATTGTTAATCAATAAAGCCGATATTTATGAATGAAACATCTTATCTTTTTCTCGCAGAAACAAGAAATAAATCTGAGTTAATGGCGACAGGTTTCCGGCAAAGATTCACGGGATACCGTGTCCCGGATGTAGCAATTAACCGAATTAATGCGCCAAATATAAAAAATAACCCATATTCAAGGAAAGAATGACCCAGTTTGTAAAGTTCGCCGTGACTGACATAATTTTGATTTGACCATATATATGGCATTAATGAGACAATCGTGACCTAGTCAAAGACACAATTGAATGGTCAATGATTTTATGAGAACACCCACTTCTATGAGGCAGTATTTTCACAATGTTGGAAACGATTTCAAATGAGCACAGTTAATTCATTTTCCAGGCTTCGATTAAGTTAAGAAGCAGAGGTACCTTTGAACATGATATTGTCGCTGACTTGAAATCACCGTGACCTCTCATAGATTAAGGGTCATGGGTTTGAGCCTTGCTACCGATCATGTCGATCTCTCGAGGAAGTTAGTAGTTTCTTACAGAGGACAGGTTTCCTGCCTGTAAATCCAGTAGAAGAGGACTAAAATGAGATATTTTCTGAGAAAAAAAATTAAAGTCACAGAAGCACAATTACAAGTAGCTAAAGATGTCTTACCAGCGGAAATTATAATGACCTTTATTTATACCAAAAAACAGTCCTAACTTTGCTTTTTAAATCGTAAGCACATGCTAGAAATATAACGCAGTATTTTTTTCAATGATATTGCAGAAAATAAAAGGCTTTCCGGCAACTAACGGCTTGAATACGAAAGAACGGCATATGTCAACATTGTTTTAGAGTGTTTTATCAATAAATTGTTTTTTCTATATAATGCAGTAAATTCAAAGTGATCCTGTGACTTTAAACTATAAATGCTAAAATGGCGAAAGTTTGATTAATTACTGTTCTATGGCATTTCTCCTGCAGTGACTTTCAGTGTCGTATTTCTGTGATCTATACTTGATACACAGTTACTATCTCGACCATCTATTTGTTGAAGGGGAATGCACTTAATGAAAATAATGAAAGTCAAATACCGGTGTCTATTTTCATTTCTGATTGTTTGCATTTTACCTGAAATCGAAAAGCACTCTTGTCTTTATTATGATATGAACTACTTGTAGCTTTGTTCATATTTATTCACAGCACAGTAGCTTTATGAAGAAGTGAATATTGACAAACCCACACGACATGCATTGCGTTTCAAAAGAATAATGTAGCCGTCAATGCAACATTTGTATTTGAATAGATAACCATTTAGCGTTTGTTTTCTGTAACATGGTGTTCTAGCAACGAGTTAACCCATTTACACCCTAGAAAGTTACAATGGGATGTTCTGATTTCCAATTTGGGCAAGTCTATTTCTTTAACTAGAGGTGTTTTGCAGAATTGTGATCGAAAAGGTCCTGATCAGACGACATTATATTTGTCGTCTGCTTTGGAATGTAGATGCATGAAAAGGTATATATTTCTGTAGACACTAGTCATTAATGTTTTATTAACTAAAGTATACCATGCAGTGAAATGGTCATGGATTTGAACTTGCGCAGATGGCTGTCTTAGTTTATACTAATTTATTTTAGCTTGATTGTGAAGAAAGCTTGTAGCTTATCGAGTCACTCTCGAAAAAAGTACTGGTGTCATATGAGGAAGTACGGTTGTGACCCGCAACCCCTGTCTCGGCCCCCCCGCCCCCCGGCTGTCATAATCGTACATTGAAGTAATAATGAACGTACATCTGGTTATTGTTGAAATGAATACTGGTCGGGTGTGAACGCAACCAAAATAAGAAATATTGCGGTCTCTTTTAGTATTTCTCTCCAGTCCCACAGACACAGGACGCCATACTCTAACACATTGTTCCGTGCGATGAAGATCCACAATGACTTTAAGGTCAAGTAATTGCTAGAGAACGGGAAAAGGTTGATATCTTATCAATGTTAGCCTGTAAATCATAGAATACAGTCTTTATATAACTGAAATATTGCAGTGAAATAAATTATGGAATTGGCACACTTGAATGTATTTACTTTAGCAGTTACGAAACACGCTTATCAGTGTATTCCTGTCATGTTTCATTATTTACTTCAAAGAGAAATGCAATATAGTAATTTATGAACATACAATAATATCACTGCCCTTGGAAAGATTAAAAAGTGGTCGCCTTGTAAAACGGTTTCTTAGTGCAACACGATTTCTCATTAAATAACAAAAATCTGTTTAAAAAAATATTAATACACATGATCTCTACATACACTTGGTCTCGTGAGCAAGTTTGGCTTAAATATTTGCAGATCTTCGTTACTGAGTGCATATTGCAACGCATTTAACACTGATTCTTTGGCACCAGAAAAAAACGAAAAGGAGGTATCAACCATTCACTCTGCAGTCAATGGAAGTATTATTCTAATTTGTCTCTACGGGGAATAAAAATAATAAATATGACAGATAGCGTTCGTGCAGATCGGCCACAAGACTTAAAATCATGCAATATCTGCAGATGCAGTTGCAATTTGTCGAGCGAGGACTCTTTTGAAAAAGAAGGAAGCGCACAGGCTCATACATAATCGTTTGCAAATACTTTAATTGGAACTTCCGATTCAATGTAACAAACGGCGGATAATTTCCGGGATTTCTACGTGCCTAATTTTTCTGCCGTAGCGCCGATAAATTACCTAACCGCAAGCGGGGTGTGCATAATGAAATTAAATTATACGGACGGGCAAGTAAATATTGTTATCGAATCAACGAGTCTTCCGGGTCTATAATATAATATTCTATAATTTTCTTTTAGTAATCATAATGACTCTCAACCCGGATCTCTTGAATGACCGTATAACACAAGACAGTAATTTGATTGGCTAGTAAACGACCTGTTTTCACTTAACTTCTACGAAAGAAGTGAAAACCGCACGTATTGACCGGTACAGGTGTCCTCAATTCTTACCATACAAAATTCCTGCACTCAAACATGTTTTCTTAATATCACTCACTTACTAAACAACCATCAAAGGGTACTAAAAGTACAGTATTTATTGGTACTACACCTTTGAGGGGGTCAGTTTATCTATCTTCAATGATTTTCTTATTACATCGATTGTTGTAAAAACAAAAGGTATCAGCCGGTGGACTTGTTTACATTACGAAAACCATTTAAAACTACTAAAAGCACTATCATAATCATACATAGGTCATAAATTGGTTTTTCATCACAGTGTCGTTTCAAAACTCATTGATCTCTGTCTTAGCATTGGTGCTCAACTTCATTTTAAAAGTACAATGTTGTTGTTTTAGATTGTTTATAGTCCCGACCAACTGCCGCGGGTTTCTCCCCTGGTGAACTTGCCAAGATTTCAGTCATGATGGCTCCTATATATGCATACTGGTACCTAACTTGATTTGAAAATTTTACCCGACTACTATACCCAGTCAGTTTTGTACAACGATTATGGTTATTTAACCAAATTGTGAAAAATGCCAGTTGATATGTGCGCGCGCTTGCAGGCCAGACACGCGTTGCTAGCGTACATTGGTGCTTGGACTACTCTAGCTGCATCGTAGTTTCTTTATTTGGTGTTATAAAGTACATGTATGTTCTTGTTAAAAACTGCATAAGTTTTCGTCACAGCACCCTTCCATAGCCTATATAAAATATAATACTTATGTTTCTGCCCGCACGGGATGTCCTTGAAAAAAAAAACATCTCATAAACCATCAGTCACTTCAACAACCCTTCTCTATGAATTGAAAATCTTGATACTGAAGCAAATGTTTCAATATGTTGTCATGTACATGATTTCACTAACCAAACCCAACGTTTTAAACGCTAGTCGCACACAACTGCCAGAACACGCTTTTGACCTATAGCTTGACCCAGTGTATCTCCCCTCAATCTTTCATCTATACCATTCTCTTTCCTATTTTACTGTTCTTTACTCTATATCAAACCATAGCAGACAAAATTTGAGTTAATGATTTAAAAAAAAATCGATATTAAGTAAAGTATTCTTAAGAAATAAAACAATTAAGTTGATCTTTTTATACATCTTTAGTGCAGTTTTGCAGGATAAACAGAAGTGAGGCATTGAATAGGCAAAGCGCCACGTATGATAAACATTTACACTACACTGCTAATTAATTCAGTATGTTTATGTAGGTATTCTGTTACAGGTGTTTATTATAAATTTATATATTATATGAAAATTGATCAAAAATAAATATTGTTTAAACCAATTCTGTATGATTAACATTTACACTGCACTGCTAATTAATTCAGTATGTTTATATGTGTGTTCTATTACATGTGTTTATTAAAAATTTATAGATCATATGAAAATTTATCAAAAATAAATATTGTTTAAAACCAATAGCACTAGTGACAGTGCATTGGTTATAGCAGTATATCAGGATGGGTTAATTAAGTTTAAGGTGACAACATTTTTACTGAGGAGGTAGATGGTTTGAGCCATGATGTGTCCATGGAGCTATATGTGTATATAGGTCTGTGATGTGTTCCTCTAGGGTCTTTCTGTTGAAGGACATTTGTTTCTCAACCATTCAATCAATGCATTAACTTATTCCCACCAGCACTGAATTTTTACTACTGACCCGAGGGTCTAAAATTAAACATCTCAAAAGATCGTACAGCATGGTCGCTACAACCACAAAGTCAGGTTTAAAACACGTTGTATGCCATCACATAGGCCAGACCACATATTTATGGTAGAATGTTTAAGTTCAATTTAAAAGTTGAATTTCTGTGTCACAGAACAGAACAAGAGCTGTCAGTAGGACAGCGCGCTCGACTTTTTTAGTGCTTGCCAATCAGTGCTTGCCAATAAACCAAAACTTTCAGTTAAGGGAACACAAGACTTTAACTAGGAATTTCTAAGTACAAATCAAGAAACATTTTCACAGAGTTATCTTCTCTTGCTTACAGAAAGGTCTCATATGGTACATAAATAATCCAACTTTCAAAGTAATATCTCAAATGGTTAAGTCAACAAGTGGACAAGAATGAAAATTTTAACTGAGTTTCTAAGACAAAAAGGGCATAATTCACATAAAATCCTTGACAGAATTACCTTCCCTGCCCATGTTTTGGGATCATGATGGTAAACAAGTATTCAAACTTTCAAAGTAATATCTCGAACAGTTTAGTCAAAAAGTGGACTGGTACAAAAAACTTTACCAAGATTCTAAGTCGATAAAGGGCCTAATTGTTTAAAACAAATCCCTGACAGAGTTACCTTCTCTTAGCCTACAGAAGGGGGTAATGATGTGAAGAAGCATTCAAAGTGTTCAAAGCAATTCTCAAAGGGTTAAGGCAATAAGTGGATTTTACCCATATTCAAAGTATTTTCTAAATAAAAAGGGGCATAATTCTGTCAAAAACCTTGACAGAGTTAATGTACTCTTGTCTGTTGATGTAGGTCATGATGGTAAACAAGTATGGTTAGTTTCAAAGCAATACCTCCAATGGTTCTGAAATAAAGTGAGGTGGTACGAAAAACTTAACCAAGCTCAATACACTTTCTAAGTCAGAAAAGGGCCATAATCTGCCAAAAACCTTGACAGGTTATGTACCTTGTCTGTAGATGGATTTGATGGTAAACAAGTATGGTAAGTTTCAAAGCCATAAGTCCAATACTTTTGAAATAAAGTGGGGGTGGTACGGAAAACTTAACCAAGGTGTGACGCCAACGCCGACGCCGACGCCGACACCGACGCCGACGCCGGGGCGAGTAGGATAGCTCCCCTTTTCATAGAAAAATCGAGCTAAAAATCTCTTGCAAAATCAGAACCAGTTTCGGTATTTGAAACGTTTAACTATGTCAAATGCTATTTTGGTCGCACTACTCTTGTTTACAGATAGTCTCTTCCCTAATATAAATCTGTATCAGCGAGGTTATATTTATTACTGTAAATAAAGATTCAAAATAAAACACTTCACGAAATACAGACAACACATGACGCAATAAACGTCTGTGTACAGATTTATACAGTGTTTATATTAGTGCAAAACTGCAATAAAACGTCCAGGTAGAATAGAATTGTTTTACGATAACATCCCCAGATTTCTCCTCTCCTCTGCTTTAAAAGACGCAACTCCAGGCTACTGCAAAACATCAGTTCCAATCAAAAAATTAAATTTCGCATACAAGTTCATACACAATTCCTGTGCAGTTTTGCTTCATTTGGACAATTTGACAGAAACATTGTATCAGTTCTGCATAATTTTGCACTTTCTTTCACATGATATATTAGGGGATACATACTGAAGAAAACAAGAAAAATACTTTCTAAATATTTTATGAAATACTAAGAAAAAATATCATGTATCAAATCACAACCAATGTTATTTCAATTTCACATATTTAAATATTATTGTATCTTAAGTAAAATAAGAAAAATTATGTAATAATGTATATATAAATGAATTACTCATTAGCTGAGATTCCTTTTTTTGTGTCAACATTCTGAAAAAAATGAACTTAATGTATAATTTAGGTGTACAATAGTGTCCATCAGTGCTGTTCTATAGAAATTGGAAACATCAAATTGAGCAATAGCTACCGACTTTCTAATTTCTATAGATCAGTACAGATAAATACTAATTGATTTAGTGGGTAGCTTTGTTAGTGAGCCTATAAAAATGACATATTTCTCAATCAAGATGATGATTATAAATTGCACATGTTGCTGCCATAAATACTTTCAAACTATGAACTGATTTTTAAGTAGTACACTTTACAGACATTCTACAGAATTTAGAACAAATGACAGAAGAGAAATATGGCAATTTCATTGGATTACATATTCAACCAACAGAAATCAGACGGATGTCGGTGAATACTATGTAATACCGACTAACTTGCAAGAACACATAATGTCAACATGTGTACCCAGTATTTGTTCTTGCTCTCTCTCTTCTCTCTCTCTCTCTTTCTCTCTGCATTCACATAGTATCTGTTCTCAAAACACTAACATAATATTACATACTTTTCAACTATCACAAGAGATTTATTGATATTTCTGGCCAAGGCTGACATAAGTGACATTCTAACAGCAGCACAAAAAAAGAGCAACTCTAGAAACTTTGAAAGAGACTTTGCAACTAGGGGTAGACCTACCATTTATCTGGAATGCTAAATACACCACAAGCTCTCATAAAGTTCATCAGAATATCTACACATGATTGACATGTTTATTGTAAATATTTCTTAAAGATCTTTTCGACATTTTTTAGTTTTCTTTTTCTTAACTATAAATACATATAAAATCTTTACATTCCCATTTCTAGTAAAATGGAACAAACAATTCAATATACCAAAAATCTGTTTCATACATACATAGAAGTTACAATATACTCTACTTTGCTGATTCAAGGGAAGTAATCCAAATATCTACTAAGAACCAAAATTCTGGCAACAAGATAGTAAATTTGGAATAATCAGAATTTTGTAGCAATTAATTCATCCTGTCAAAGTGGAGAAGTAAAAACAAAATGTTGTTTATATTTACACCTAAATTCCTAACATTATTGTCCTTTTATTTAAATACTGGTATTAAACATTGTTAAAAATGTCACAACTTATAATTTTCACAACAAGATAAATATATATATATATATTATATACATAAACACTGTAAAAGCTCTTTGTTAATTAAAAAAAAACGTAAACAGACGGAACTATTTGGAAGACACGAAACAAAAACTGCAAGCATACAGTTACTAAGCCTGTCATATAATTTTATTTCCATGTCACTATGAACCTTCAGACAAAACATCCTGGAACAACGCTTGAACACCTGTATATGCATTTAATATGAAGATTTTTGTATAATTTTCATTTTACACAACCAAATTTGTTTCGATTACAACTTTAAAAATTAATTATGTGGGTTCAACACACGTTTTAAGATTATTTCACTTAAGTATAGGCAGGCATTGAAACTGATAAGCACTTACTGGGATAAATATACATCCAGTTCCTTACGTGTACATAGAGTTGGGACGTAGACAGCCAATCAGGTGCCTTACATATTAACTAAGCAGTTACCTTTTTTAGAGACCAGCTCAAGTTTTTAAATGTAGTATGTGTTTAAAAAGTGATCAGTTTTGTGCAGAAAACACTTTGCAAAAGTAAATAATTAACAAAGACCCTGCTTTTTGTAAAACTTTACATACTGACAGGTTGAAGCAAACATTTTTGCTAATTTCAAAATTTGATAAAAATCAACAATCGCTATCCTCCTGCATGATACAGAGCACTTGTTGCTCTTCATTGTAATGTATAACATGGCAACTTCAGCATCTAAAATGATTAAATGAAACTGGCAGAAACACAATATTTCAAAAGTCAAACATTGTATATAAAAATGTTGTTTTTCTTATGCCTCTGATATCGAAAGCTGACTATATTTCAGAGACAATCAGAAAATTCAGTCTGGTACAATGTCATACATGCCTTTAAACCAAGATCTCAATAAACTAATTATTGACAGATTTTAAAAGGGATGTTGCTGAAGTGTTCAGGGAAGCTGTTTGAGAGATTGTGATGAAAACAAGACATACAATTTACATACATGTCACATTTGGTACACAGTGCTAAATGCTGGATGAAAGAACTAAAAACATGATACGAGTCTGGACCATTTTACCAGTAAAAGCTATTTACAAACTCTTAATATTAATTTAAAGCAAGACGTCTTAATTCTGCGTGATAAGCATCTATGATCTACTCTATACATCCCCATACCAGTTCACAATTTTTTTTGTATGTCAACAACCTTAAAACATCTTGTCTCAGAGACACCTGTGTCTGTTCACGTTTATAACATTTGAAACTGTTTAGTATGACCAGATCTGGTTACTAGGAATAAACGTCCAATCTAAATAAAAATTCCCCGTTTATGTATACACCCCCTTCACAATTACTCTGCCCAGCAACAATCATACTTATTTGAGACACACTTCTAAAAACTTTTTTCCTCAAAGTAAACTATTCATTACTATCTCCAACACTTTTCTCAACAGAAACTATCCATGTCTACTTCCTGGAATTCATTCAAAGCTTTGATTGGTTCTATCCTCTTTTTGCCGGCACCCTTGCTGATTCTACCGTGAAATTCTATCGGATCTTCCCTTCGTACCAGAGGTTTCTTCTCTGGTGGCTTCATCTTCCATGCAACAATATTCTGTGAACAGAAACATAGAAAGTTTTGGCTTTCGGGGACAAAAACAGCACAGACTTCTTAGAAAAGTTACATGTTATCAATTATAACATATCAACATCATGTTTATTCAGAAACTAAGATTTAATATAAAATCTGACCACTGTAGATCATGATCAGTGTAGATTATGATCAGACTGCTTGGATGTGATCATAATCTGCAATTGAAACAAAGGTGAAATATACCAAACTTTGTATCAATTACAGGCATTCTTTTAGTTTGTTCCATTTGATGAAAGGATAAATTTAACAGTAACATTTAGGATTTGGATTGTCAGTATTTGATCTTATGAGATTATCCTCAGCAGCACACATACCAAATACACCAAAGGAGTGGTCATTAAGAACAGGAGTTGAAATTTATCACCATTTGCGTGCATTTCATCATCATTACATTTATGAATCACACATCCTAATAACCAAAGTACATTTCTATTGTGACATATTTGAATTTACAATTCTATTTGTTGTGAAAAAAAATTTCTCGATTTGAGAACAGACAGACTAATAATCATCACACTTAAGCAAGGATGAAAAAAAAATCGGTGAATTTTAAATTTGTGGAAACAGAATTTTCTAACAGTAAATCTATGTGAAATGAATCTTTCGCATGATTTTGAAATTTTCAAAGTGGTAAATTCGCGTATATAGCGAAAAGGAAATCATCGCAAATATAACACAATTCACAGTAGTAACATTACACAAGAAATCAAAATCATATAGTGAAAAGTAAAAAAGTTGCTTTCTTACCATTTTTCCAGATACCTTATACTGAAATGAAAATAAGACACATTATTAGTTACTGTTTCATTATATTACATACATTTCAAAATAAACCAGGGATGAAAAGATGAGGGCACTAAATTAATGCATACACATCAATGTTTTCAACAAATACTTAAGCAAAACTATCAAATCATTAGTGTAGCCATGAGCGGTGTATCTGGAAATTACATTAGATATTCGATCTAACACAAAGCTGTCCTACACTGTTGAGTTGACACATCATTTTCCATACTGCAAAGGGTATCTTGAATTATCTTCAGACTTTTCATAAAATTTTCTGTTATCTTATTTACTAATTTACATGATCATCCTCATTAATTTCTAAAATGAACTTGTTCATCTATTAACTCTGCTGATTCCATTAATTGTTAAAATGTGTGATTTAGCAAAAACACAGCCAGGACTGTCATGATACGCCATCGATGCAAAGGTATAATCATTCCCGTCAGTTATATAATCACTTCCCCGCTTGACATTGGATGAAGGCAAGTTTTAAGTTATTCTCCGGACAAGAAAAAGGGCAATAATTAATGCAAGATGGAGATAAGGGGGGGGGGGGGGGGGGTGGTGGGTGTGTTGGGGGGGGGGGGGGGGGGGTTTGGGGGGGTGTTTTTTTGTACTGCACTTCCTCTCAAACTTGACCTTTGTAATTATTGATGCCACATAGCAAGTTCTAAAATTTTTTTTTCTTTTTTTTATTTTTTTTTTACTGTAAGGACAACAGCGTTCATCAGATTCTTTGCTGCTGTTATAAGTGATGTAGCACTGTCCAACTGTAATAGTACAATATACATCATATGTAATTTATTACTTAACAAAAGACAGTTTGGGCAAAACTGATCAAAAAGATTAAGAATGGACATTATCTCAAACTCATAGCTATATACATATCTCTAAATCAAAAGTTCCAAGAAGCCTTGATCAGAACAGAATCATCACACTTAATCAAGGGAAAGTACTCTTGCAGACACAAGTAAAATTCTACAGAAATGTTGTAAAAAGACTGCCTTGTTATTTTAAGCTTACAAAACATTTTGTGAATGAGATTGAGAACAACAACTGTGGCTGGCAATGAGATTGTAATGGCAGATCAACATGTGGGACAGTACCAGAGCATGCATTTCATATACATATTTGATGACTTTGGTTTACTTACCCCTGACACAATGAGTTCTCCACCAACACTCTGTACATCTGCCTTCACCTTACTGGTTATGTTTAACTGATGACAGTATAGAGCTATTCTCTGTAGGTATGCCAGTAAATCTTTCTTTGAAGCTGAATCCGGACACTACAAACAAATACGAAACATCACATTATAAAATAGTCATATGGTCAGCTACTTGTACTGATCACTATGGCTTGATTAAAATTTGAGTCAGTCACTCTCCAGACCACTTCCTGAAATAAGTCTGAAGTTTTCAATCAATGAGGACATTTTTGGACTAATACTGTTAGCTGGGTAATTTTCATGAAGATTTAAGTTTCACTATTTTCACAGATTCCACACTTCACTAATTGAAATTTTTGGAAATTAGTAAGATTTCATTAAACAATAGATTTATAGCTAATTTTCCAAAGATGTCATGTCTGCTAGCCAATTTAAAACTTTCCATCCAAATTAAAGATATCATAGGACAAAAAAGAAATATCTATATTTAACATTTATATCGCTACATGTTATAAACAGATTTAATTATAACATCAGAATTCTTTCTTCATTGCTCAATTATATGGCCTAAAAAACCTGTGGCAGCTCAGAAATCTATATCAGAAGCCGTTTTAAATAATCAGCATCAACTTTAACCAAAAATTAATACTGATGAAAGACATCAGTTGCGACTTGAGAAAGTTTTAACATGCTACAGTCTATTTAACGAGGACCTTTGCCATCACCATATTGATGGAAAATGCCACTGTATCTTCAACCTTCTGTGTGCTTAATTGACAGATTAAGAAGAGCTATACTATTTACCTGGTCAGCAATTTTTGTGGCGAGACCATCAAGTTTTGTTCCAGCTTCTGAAATTTTCTTTGCAGCATTGATAACATCCATTGTACTTTTCAATGGACCACGACCTCTGAAATAATGTTATATTTGTCACTGAATAGCATTCAAAGAACAACTCAAAGGGAAAAGGCACTGTGGGTAATATTAACTTGACTAAGTTGATGCAAGCTTGCTTGAAGTGTAAATAGCAAATCTTAACTCGGAGCAACTTTTTTGGCCATTGTGTTTGACTTTTTTGAAAACACTGTAAGAAAATGAAAATCGAGAAAACTTACACAGTTTTGAAGGTGATGAATGATACCAGCACAATAACAACTTAAGCCAAGTGTAACTTTAGACAGCATGTGACTGGATGTAACATAATGGGATGGCTTTCTCTACACATTGTGAAAGATTATTTTTTTAGTATGAGCCAGGGAAAACTCATTTACCTGGTAAAATCTGTCATTTCCATCATAATCATGCACATCTGTTTGGCCATAACTATGATGTCATTACCACTGTCGTCCCACTTAGCTACCTCACGATCCAACTTAGCTTTCTCCATTCTGAACATCTCAAATTGTGCCTGCAATAAAAGAGTAAAAATCAGTCACAAAACAACAACCTGTGTCATTACTGTAGTCTTGGTAGGTTAAAGCCTGCTTGTGTCAGAACCAGACATTTTTGGTGTTTGGTGAATAATCTGTTTCAACAGCATTTCAATGGCAAATCCCTCGAGTTCTCACCATTATTTGTCAGTTTGTCCGAGAGACAATTAAAATCACATATTATCTAAATTTTCCCTACAACAAGAAAAAGTAAAGCAACAAATATGAAAATCTTATATCACTGTAGCAATAGTATCAAAACCTCAGAAAACCATTCCACAAATGACCACACCTCTCCATCCAACCCCTGCCCAGATTGCTATACACACCTGAATCATTTCTTTCTCTTCCTGTGGTAGCTCCCTCATCAGTGCCCTGTCTGACTTGCCATTAATATCATCTACGTCAGTCTGGTAACTTGCTGTAATTGTTAAATACACAATTTATCTCCCTTTTCAAACACAGTCAATAAAACACAAAACTTTATGATATAGAAAGGACAGTAGCGATTGAATCTCCAATTTCCAGATGCTGGTGTTAGGTTTTGTCACTCATTCAGAAGGCCTGTTCTAATCCTACTGAACTAACCAAACAGGGTTGGTTCCCGTCGGGAAGCACAAAATGATTTAACATACAATTTTTTCTCATAAAAATACCAAGCCCAAAAGCAGCATAATTATGCCAACTGTGAATTAAACCTGTTATTATCCCCAATCACTGTTTGAATTGTAGTATTCAGTCATTTTGTATTTGATAAAATCTACCCTGAAAAACACCTGCCGAAAAACAAGACGACCAACAAAGGTTCATCTGTATTTCTGATTTTCACAAACACTTACATCTACTCCTAGTATCATAATGGTCAGCCTCATCCTCTAGATCTGTGTCTGTATCCAGCTCTTCAGGCGCCTGAATGTACCATAGAACATGTCAGTTAACGAAGTAAGACAACAGTTTCTAACATAGTGCACTGTTAAGTCAAATTCCTCTTTATCTCTAGTCCTACTGGTGTATTTTCAAATCAATTTAGTTTTCTTCAAGTAAAATTCCTTAAAATCAAATATTTTCTGATGGTCCTACTGACTTCAATTAAAAGAGCCAACCGTATATAAGTAGTATTTGGGTGTTTTTTTAAAATTACAATTGCTATTCAGATGTAAATCTTGACTCAATGCTTACCCTGTTCATGAGTACAGCCTGTCTGATATCTCTCACACCATCGTACACCAGCCTGCTGGCATCTATAAACTCGTTGTCGTCGATCCTATCTGGCATGTTCTGTGACAGACAGTCTACCGCTATCTCAACTTTCTCGGCAAAATTTGGCATAACTGAAATCAAAATATGTTACGCATCAATAAAAACTCATGAGAATTATTGCAGATACACAAATAAGAATCTTTTTGTCTTTTTCAGGCACTTTCCTATCTCTTGACTTTCATCTTGTTTTCATTTCCCTTTTCATTATACTTATGTTGTTAAAGTAGTAAGTGATTGACTGCTAAAATTTGATGTATTCAAGCATATATTTTTTCAATATGGCCAAAATAAATTAATGCCACACTGATAAGCCTATTTATTTTTAATCTAAATATATCCACTTATACAGTATCAATTTTTAATTATAATGTTGGTAAATCAATTATGACAAACCTTGGTCCCTCAGCAATATTACAGCCTCCATCACTCTGTCAGTGTATGGTCCTGGTTCATAATTGTCCATCTCTGCAGATACAACATTACACACCCGAGCCGACCGACCACGTATAGCACCAGCCGTACGGTCCAATGTGTCGGCGTCACCTTCTTGCAGAGCGAACACGCAACGGTTGACATCTTCCAAAATATGGCTCTCTGAAACAAACATAACATGGCTATACTGGAATGCTCTACTTAATTTTACACCGGCAACAGTACAGGATTCATAAAATAACCTGATTGGAATGTACTTCACACATTTGATGATGTAACATTTACTCCTAAAACTCCATCAAAAAGGAGATAAAACTGACGTGCAAGGTGTCAGGTGGCATCATAAATAGTTCAACGCTCTATTATGCAATCGCCATTGACAACCTGATTACACGTCTGATATTTTATGATACACACTGCAGTGCTATCACGAGACTTTCCTGATAACACATTTCAAGCTCCACCGATTAAACACGTTTCAAATGTTACCAAAATTTATAATAATAACTTGCACATTTAAGGTAATTAAGTAAAGGTGATTTGCTGAATGACAAATTTAAGGTTTCCTATGTCAGTATAATTGTATTGGAGAAATATTTTGGCAAGAATACTGTACCTGAGACGGCTAGGAAGTCATCTATTGTGGTTATATCATCTACAGCATCTGTCAGGAGTCGAACCTGGTTCTCCCAGGCATCTTTGAATACATCCATATTCTCCTGGGCAACCTTGGACCTCGGCCGGGCTGCCAACACTCGTGCAGCATTGATCACCTACAAGTAAGCATAGTATCATCAATGATCTTAACTCGATTACACTGACAGTTTGGGGCTTATTAAGTTAACTATCTTGGATTGGTAACAATTTGTGTCTTCTAGGAAAGCAATTTAGTGTTATACTCCAACCAAAAGTCACAGGTTCGAACCCCATTAGTGGAATTTGATTGGAACCTGCACAAACCCTTCTTTCAGCAGAAGTTCTGGTCAGGACTTTTGGAATCAGTATTAAGACAAACTTAAAAGTGATCAAAAAACATTTTGTTGTTAATCTTTCAATGTTATGTGATCTTTAATAGGTTATCTTTATGCATTCCTGATGTTCTAAATAGCTAATAAAACACACAGCTTTTTCATGCTTTGAATCTAGACAGTCTCATTTTGTAATATTAAAGCATTGTGTACAACATACCTGTGGGCAAAGTTTCTCAATTTCAGAGGCAGCCAGTCTGACCATTTTCACTCCCTCTTCATTACTGGACATTGAACAAGCTAGGTTTGCTACCTGAAAATAAGTAAACAACAAACTTTAATATCAGTAATTCTTCAATCAAAAACAAAATGTTGATCAACCATTCTATCACATAGAAGCCTATGTAAATGGACAACAGATAAAAAGCTGTTTACGTAATAGTAAATGTAAAAGAACAAGATTTAAACACAGATTGAATTAAAACCAGTATTTCAATGCCAGTATTTTTGCTGCCTGCTAGTCCAATGCTTCAAAGACTTCACATAATTTTGTGGAGAAAATGACTGATGATCAAGTTCAAGCGCTTTTTTATATTTAATGAAAGTGAAGTGATGGTGGTCTTTATTCACAGGTGTTTTTTACTATAGTTGAACAGTGCATAGCTTTCTCCCTGCAGATCTTTATACTCAGGACAGTCTTTATTAGACGACAGCCAGTGGTCTGACTATATTAAAAGTTTAAATACAGTAACAGATCAGTTTTATGTGACTGTAATACCTCTACAAGTTTGTTGGCATGGTCAGCAAACACCTGTGCATACTCTTCTACACCTTTCTCATCTCCTGCTTTAGCTGCTTCTATCAGTACAAGGAGAGGCACATTGGTCTCCAGGAATGAATCAGAGACGTGGTCCACCACTGCTTTACGTAGCTGAAATATGATAAAATGTTAGTATTTGAAAATCAATAAATGATTTACTAGAACTTTATGTACCTAGTCTCTCAAACTCTCAAAATCTTTTTTAAATTTCACCATACAAAATCTTAACTCTCAAAATTTTTCCTTATATTTGTTTTAATCAATTCAGGAAAAAGTATCTTTTAGCTACAAGGGATTGTTCTTTATGTGATTAAAAGCTACAAATGTATAATGAAACACAATGAATAATGAAATACTTGAAAAGTGTTATTAAATGGACATTTAAGAGGAGGATTTGACAACCATGAAGTGTATGCCGACTTTCAATTATGCCTGTGCCCAAAAATGAAAATCAAGTAGACGTAAGCAAGTATAAATCAAGCACATACCTGTCTTCTTAAATCTTTAGTTTTCTTCTGCATATTGTCTATAGCTCTGTCTAGTGCCTCACTGGGCTCAGATCTACCAGCCTGAATGAACAATTTTACAATAATAATAACCATTAAAACTAATTTAAGGGAAGTTGCAATTATCTGCTACCGGAAGTCACTAATATTTTTTTCTTGAAACAAACGTTACCATATAAAGTTACTTATGTCTGCCTCATATTGTGGAAAACAGCTATCCAGTGCAAATATATTTGGAGGTAAACCTGTGTACTTAATTATTTCAAATCTTGAAATACAAATGCAGTTTCTCCAATAAAAACAAGATGTCATTTTTTATTCTAAAATCAAGACTGCTTTCGATGCTGATTTTTTTCCCTCAGACCAATTTTTTGGTTAATAGTGTAACTAGAGTAGTATGTAAATGTGGGGACAATCACTATTCTTTGGCATGACTATACAAAACATGATACGTCATGTTAATATGTCATGTTAGTACTACATGCTGGATTAGACCTCAACATCGGCTACGTTCTACAACAAGGATTCTTTATCATTGATGTTTTAATAACAAACGTGACTCACTGTTCATGAAAACATCATTTCAGTACATTTTCATGCATAAATTTCAAAACAATTATTCTTAGTGTGACTCATTCATACATGACTGACTAAAATCACCATGTGAAATAAACCAACAAAGGCTGGTGTTACGTGATATGGTAAGTAAAGTTCAATCAGTGATATCAAGTTTCAATTTTGGTTTTTCTTTTAACAAAGAATGCACAGATAAGTGGATACGATCATGCAAACAATTTATCTTGATAGTAATTAATTTTCATCGGTACACCTCTAAACTGTATTCTAACAATAAATTCTTTCTTAAATCCCCTAAGACAGAATCTGAATCCTTACCATAATATAAATTCGGTACAATTTTTTTTTATTTTTGCAATGTTAAAATCTGGCAAGAGAAAATGTAATTTACCAATATCCTTTTATCATCTATTTTTAGTACCTACTAAGTACAAGAGGGCAAATAAGCCCCTTTACGGCTCATAGGAGTCAACACAGAACACCTGAATTATGGGTCATGCCACTTTTTTCAATATACATGTAATCTCTAAAACGTTCGCAAGGTTTTCCTTTGATTTAAACCCAGATAAATTAGTCTTGACACTATGTCACCAAGTTTCAATCACCCAGACAGACATTCATTACATCTGGGTTCAAAATAAGGCTTCCAGTGTGTTCACATTGATTCTGGTGATTCTCTTTTTGACTGTATGTGACTGTGAGTATGCCTGACCTTAAGTGACCAATTTTCAAACCTGACCCAGAGACCACTAAGACATACGTTCTGACCAATTTTCACAATGACTGGGTTTATCATATAGCCTCTCGAGCGTTCAAAAGATAAATGTGGACAGATTGTCGACAGGCAGATGACTGATATTTAGGGATCACAGTAGCTCACACGAAGTCGAGATAACCCGAATAACAAATGAACTGTCATAAAACAAACACTTAAAACAAAATTGTTACAAAACATGCTCCAGAAAGATGCGCATATCCTTGGTAACAGATTACCTTGAACCTGGTTTTCCGTATAGGAAACTTTGGCCGACACTTCAAAAATAAAGTTACATCTCAAATGATTTGATAAAAACACTGAATGTTGAATATAAGTCTTTAGAACTGCATGCTTAGATTTTACTGTTTCTACCGCATGAGAAATCCGGGGCAAAAAAAGCCCTGTTGAAGGACTTCCAATTTACAGTGCATGCACGGTACCGCACCTGCAACTTCAGATGCTACATCTTTCACATCTCTTTAAAGATAATATGGAGGGTTGGTTGTGAAACTATTGTATCTGCCTCTTTGTTTATATGCTCAACCCTCCGTATAATTCTAATGCTTGACCCAAACCACTGGAACAATGGAACTTAAATTGTTGAAGTAAATTTTCTTAGTAAACAGTCAAAACCACAAGTCCCTGTGTGCGCTGATCAGAACTGCATTCTAAATAATTAAGACTAGCAGTCTACCACAAGTCCTTGAAACAAATCTAGTTTTAATTGTGTGAAAACTTTCTTGAAGTAGTGATACTACTACAGAGTTACATGAAAATAAGAAAATTATCTGCCTTACATTGTTCATGTATTCTGTGAGAAGGTCCTGTAGAGCTTGTCTCACAGCATTGCACTCCTGTACAATCCTCTCTCGGCGATCGTCTCTGGTACAAGCTGAGTCTGCCATCAATGCGGCACCGCTGATGATGCTTTCCAATCTCTCCTCCAGTGATGGTCGCATCCGTACCTCGTTGTATGTTAGAGGATCCATAATTACTTTTTGCTACAAAGAAAATGGAATAACAGTAAGAACTCTGTGTACCATAACAAACATAAAAGTCACATACACTTTATATGCATTTCTGGAGAATCTGATAAACCAGAAGCCACATGGATTCAAAGTAATTAGTAAATCCCTATATGCATCTCACAGATCTTTCTGAGAAATGAAGAACATGATGTCTGTTTTAAATTCAATAATGTCATTAACATACATTTCTATCACAGTGTATGATTTTTACAAAACAGGTGTGAAAATCCGAGTGAATTACACAGAGTCTGTCTTAATGATATTCAGCGTATTCAGAGTATTGTATTTGTTATCTTGAGTTGTTAGGCTAACTGGCATCAAATACTCTACTAGGTAAAGAAAATCCTAACTGACTGACCATGAGCTCATCCAGTGCTGCAGCTAGTTCACCAGCACCTTCATAGGGATGTGCACTAGACTGTCCTGTGGCCTGAGCGACCCCAGATATTGTGTTTACAGCATCACACAGCTGTTCGTAAGCCCAGTCTCTGTTGGCCCGTGCTGCAGCAAGCTCCGGATGACGTACGTAAGCCTTTGATGCCGTCAGTAACATCATGCTACTTTTCTTCAATGTGGCTCTTGAAGCCGCAAGGTCATCGCGCCTCCTCGGGTCCTGAATACATGGTTCAAATTGTATATGTATATTGAAGTTTGTTGAAATAAAACACAATTATGTTCAGGCTTTAAATCATCACATTTACTCCAAAACGTAATACAGTGAAAAACTCTCAAGTTATCAAAGTATAAATGAGTTACTAACCATTTTTATTTCCAAACAGATTACTGTCTGTCTCTCAAAATAAAATGGAAACTATTCTTGTCTGCCCTGACAGAAGACCTACTTGACAAAAAACAAAAAAATCTTAAAAATTTAAAACAAATTTATTTTGGCATGAAATGAGAACAGTACACTCACTTTTAAATCTGCTTGTCTCTGAGCAGCTCTCTCAGATAATTGTACCACACTCTTCCCAAACTCTTTAAAACTGTCCATTAGTTCCTGTTGACTTGATGCATTGCGGATACGGTCTAAATCATTCTCAACCTGATGCATAAAATCACAGAATATTTCATTCCGATGACGAGCAATAACATAACACAGTAGATGCTGTAAATGCGTGGCCCATGTATATATATCAATACATAACAAATTCTTCCAACCATTGAAGTTTTAAAAGGAATTGCTGACCTGAATGTTATATTAACACAAAAATTAGTTCACAAATGAGATTTTAACTTTCAGATTGGAAAGATACCATTAACTATCAATAAGAAAATGTAAATTATGCAAATTAAAGCCCCTTTTCTGTTATGAAATGGTGTGCAAAATATAAAAAAGAATGCTGCATTAACTTGCTTCGATTGTGGACTTATGGTTTTAATTTTGCTATCAAATCTTTTTTTTTTAATTCTTTGCCAAAGTGTTCAGGACACTAAATTTCTGAGCATTTTTGTTCAAAGTGATGAATTGAATACTGAATATTTTGAGTGTGTGTATGTACTTACAACTCTGAGAGATTTCAGTAGTAGGTGAACATCCACCATATCTGCCAGGATCAGTAATCTTGTAACCGGACAACAGAGCCCGTGCAGCACGTACCATAGCGCCACGTTTCATAGACGAACATGGGTCTGCTGCAAATTCCTCCGACGCCAGACCCATAGCATCCCCTGTAACAAAGCAACATAATATGTTCTTAATAACTGGAATATGAAACCAGATACAGAAACATGGCCAAGGATATTCATGATCTGAAGTTTTGAGCCAAGCTTCACGGCAATCCACTAAAATGCAGTAACAACTTTAACAAGGTAGCATGAGTTGCTGATTGGACAGACAAACAAGTCAATCCAGTACTTCCGGGACCACAAAAGCCAAAACTTTATGTTACCCGATACAATAAAACTTCTATGTAACTTGCAAAATTAATTCACTGATACTCTTAACATAAACAAAACTTATAAGCCCTAAGATTGTGAAGGATTCATGTATGCTCAAAAGAAACAGTAAGATAGAAGTGTACACTGCAAAAAAGCAAAATATTTCACAATAAATGGCATAAAAATTTCAAATTTATTCATTCCTATTCCTTTCATTGCCTTAAAATGTAGCCTAGGCCTGAATACTATTCTGTCTGCGTATTCTTTGTATAACTAAGTCTTGCTCAGATGAAAACAAGGAAAAGATTGGGAACTTGGGAAAACTAGTTCTCTAAAGTCTGCATATACCTGTTTTTTTCACTTCATCCACAGCTGCCAACATGTCTTCTTTAACATCTGGGTTTTCTGCAGCTATCTCTTCTCCCTTCACTACAAAGTTCTGTGTAGCCTTCTGTACTGCTGCGGCAAGGACATGGCCTTTCTTTGAGCGACCCTTCTTTTTGTTTGAAGGACCCTTTTGGTTAACTAAAGTGGTAACCTGAAATATACCAGATGTGTCAAAAAGACTCGTCATGCTTATCACGTGACATTTTGCTTCAAAATCTGATTTTTTCTATTTACGAAAAGTATACATACATTGTTTAACTAATACCATTCATAAATATCCTGGACTATCAATCTTGACTTGACAATATAGTGAACAAACATTTGCAGAAAAGCAATTGTGAGTTACTATTTGCTAGATTTCAAGCAGCGATTTCCAATTTTTGTTAGACCGTCGTTTCAGTTATACATTTAGCACTTACAGTGTAATTAGACAAACAAAGTAAGATGTTACAGAAACAACAAGCCACTGGATCCAGAATGTGTGCTATAAAATGAGGTCAAAATTCCTTTCTGACTGTATCTACTGAATGAAAGGTAAATAACGTTACACCTTACAATACAGCCATTACACAAGAGTAGACGCTTTACTGATGTCTGAAACAGCTAGCCTGCGCAGCGGCAATCTTTCGCAATGCATTTAATAATTGAACTGTGCTTACAACTTTTTAAAATTATTTTCATGAATCAGATTAATTTCCAATGAATTTTTAAAAATATATACTGGTCTATTGTTTTTACATTTCAACTGAACAAGAGTATTATTCTTTCTTTTTGTTTTGGACACACATATTTAATAAATGCTGAGCATTTTTAAGCCTGTAAGGAATTTTATCTATCATCTATACACTAGAAAAACTCTAAACTACACAGGGCTAGCTCTGGGATAAGCTGATGCCAAAATTGGCTACTAGAGTTTAAGAGGCTCAAAAAAAATTGAACTGGCTACAGATTTTAATTAAAGTATTGTTTTGTAAATTGTATGCTAGGCAAACAGTGCCACAAGCAAAAAATGGGCCAGTGATAGCTCTGAATACACACTTAGATTCACTTTTTTTTTTGCATCAAAACTATATTTCTCCAATAATAGTATTGACATCTTTGACTAAAATTAATAACACTTAACCAGTCATCATAAAATCCGTAACAGTCTTACACATAGACTTTTTTAAGAAGACAATTTTCTTTTTGACTGATTATCTTCAAAACTTCGGAGCTGCATAATTAAACTTACCTGTGTGACTAAGGGTTCTAGCGTCTTTTCAACAGACTTTGTCCTTATTTCTAAGTTCTTCGGGTCCCATTTTATGTTCAAGGAACCCATTTCTTCCGGGTTCATTTAGAAGGCTCTGAAAATATATATAGAAATATGGTAAAGGTAGTCAAATTTTTTCGACATTAATTAGCTTAACTGAAAGGTTGAGCTATTAAAACCATGGGCAATATCTCTACTCACAACAAATCAACAAATTCATGTACCTGAAAGACTGAAATAATGAAGGACTCTTCTTACCAAATTTTGGTCGAGTGCTACATTTAGACTGATTTATATAATTCACTAAAATTTTGTTGTGTAAAGGTGTTGACTGCACCCTTATTTCGACAAAGAAATCAGCACCTTAAGATATCATAATTCATATCTATGCTTTGATGTTGTTTTATCCAAAGAAAACTAACTTTAAAACACATTAAAAGTACCAGTTTAAAAGTATGAAAAAATGTGTGATATTTAATGAAGTAAGTTTGAAGTGATGTGAGTAACACTTTTCCAAACTGTACTTCAAATTGATTAAGTTCTTATTCCTTTTTTCCTAAACTCTATCTTATTCTTAAACTTGAACATTTTCTGCATACAGAAAATGAATAATAAAATAAAATGTTTTTAAAAGAATATCAGACTGCCAAATTTTTGTTGAAATAGGCTGTAATCGACATCTTTACATAACAATCAAGCGCCGTATAGGCCGTTTAATAGGGATGTCCCCCAAAAGATATGTATTATCAGATTTGACTCACCAGAGCACCGACTTATATACACATTGATTGGTAACTCTCATATTTTCCTACACAAATCAGCCTTTTTGTTGCAAACTACGAAACTTTATAGCAAGATTTGGCGTTTTAATCTCGTCCTTTTCATGTCATTTTGAGACGAATCGTGGATAATTGCTTAACAGAAATTAGTTTTAATCGTGTTTTCGCAATATTTTTTGCTCAATGGTTTGTATTTTTCATTTCTTTTCTGTAATTGTTGTCATATTCAAACCAGTTTCAATTTTCGTTAAATACTAATCTTTAATAATTTTATTTGTGAGAAATTTTTGAATATATGGGAATTTGTTACAGTACACGCAAGGTGTTTTTTCCAATTGTCACCCATCACCGCGATCTCCAATCATCGTGACCACGCAAATTTGGTCACCCAGATGCCCCCCTGAGTCACCCGTCACCGCGAATTAGCGTGTCCGGTCGCGGTGACCATCGTCACGGTGTTTCGCGGTGTCCACATTCGGGTCGAGACTTGAATATTTGTTATGTTTTTTTACTGATTAACTTTAAATTGTCAATAAAAAATAGAAAAATAATTGTAATTTGATGTTTTTCGAAACTTTCCGACGCTCAAATCGTTTAATTACGATGCCGCTATCAACAAACTAACATACTTTAGGATCAAGTAACACAACCCCGGCAACACAATAAATCTAAAAAACAAACTTACTTTAACTATTCCAAACTTATGATCTAATAATCCAAAATATCAATCTATTGTCAATGTCTCAAACTTTTTCTTTTTAATACCACGTGCTCACTAAGATCAAAGAAACCGGCCATCGCGGCGGCATTCTTTGATCTCATAACACCTGCTGCTTTACGTTTGATATAGAAAACACTTTGCAGTAAAAATATCTTTATTTGGCAAAATGAAAAAAAATAAATGGGAAAGCATGGACGTTGGCAGAAACTGAAAAATTAGAGGCAATCGTAAATTACGCTGCGAACACGAACGTAGAATATACAGATTCTACGTTCCTGCTGCTAACAAGAAACTCGCTTTTGATATTCAAGATTTCGTCATTAATAATGTGCATTTCCGTAATATTCCGGTTGTTTGTGTTATCCGTACAAAATAATAAAATTAAATATAAAAGAAAGCATAATACGCAACAAAGAGAGGTCTCACAACTGAACCTTGCGGTACACCAAATATAGCAGACGGCAATTGTGTTTCGGGTACACAACATTCGGAACTTTTTGATATAAATCTAGATCATTTTTTGCATTTGCGAAATTCGAACATTGGACAATATAATTATTACAATAATTTAAATATTTACGCACTTTCGATGCATTGTCTGTCGACTTTCGTGAGAAGAGATACTCAATATCTCCGCAGACAAATATGCGTATTCACTCAACATTGACAGTTATCTTTCAGAAGTAATTGTGTCAAATAGCTTGGGTTTGCAAACAATTTTTTGAGTTAAATATGTCATCCTTTATTACAGGCGATATTTTTCACACCCACCGTGATTGACAAAAGGCAAGTTGGGATTAAAAAGATTGACCAATTACGGCACATTGTTTACGTGAATTATTATTTTAAATCTACATAAACGTGATAAATATACTAGTAAGTTCAGGAAGGAAAGAAAACGTTTTGAAACAATTGTACATGTATCTAAAAATGATGATTTTTTATGCAGTAATACTCGAGCGGCAATTCGGAACAGAAATACCACGGCGATGATGTGCTAATAATAGAGACCGTAGATTAAAAATAAAAAGTATTTACAGAAATTGATGTATTCTACATTTTGTATACCAATAAATATAATAAAATAATTGTAAAATACTTTATTTCAGTCGAGTTGGTCACCGCGATTCACCGCGACCGGCCACCGTGAATCACCGCGACCGAATATCTCAGCGCATCGTAAATGGTCGCGGTGGCCGTTTGGGTGACCAAAACTTTTTTAGGGTGACCTCGTCACCGTGACTGGTCACCCAGAATGAATTTCTGTCGCGGTGACTGGGTGACATTTGGAAAAAACACCTTGCGTGTACTGTACCTACCAACAAAAACAAATTACTATTCTGATAAATTTTAGCACAATGGACGCGTTATAAAACTATTGTCAGATACATAAAAAAATTTGTATGACAAGAAGTACACACGGCGATTGTGTTAATCAAATATCGCATTCATGATTTTTCCCTCTTCTTTATTTTAGCAATGTCTATCAGCAAGTGCGCGGTATTAGAGCTACCACCGAGAGCGCCCAAGCCTGAAGGCATTATGGGTAACTTCTTTCCATGTACCTTTTTATTGAGTTTTTGAAGTTGGCCAATCCATGTGTAGATAGGTCCATGACCAGAGATACGTCTTTTAAGTAGAAAATGGTGTGTATAGCATGAAAGCCCCATCAGCAGGGCGTTTCTGCCCTGTAGGATATGTGTATAGCATGCTTAAAGTGTATGTCACAAAAATCAGTTTTCTACACAATACTATCCTGGTGGGTTGTATTACCGGTGTATTTAAATTTCAGAAAATAAATTCTGAAAAGATTTATGACCATTCACCTGATATATTTGATTTGTTACTGTCCTATACCTTTTATTGATAATTTATGTAAAAGACAGATCATGTTAAGAATTCCTTCAAAGTAAAACATACGCAAACGTAAACACCATTTAGTCTATTTTTAGTAACAGTCTTGGAGGGTAATATCGGTGTATTGGTAAATTTCTATCCCATGTCGTTCTTCAGGTCAAATATAACTAATACAATCGAGTCAGTGTTATTCAGGTAAGTCACTAGGTTAGTCCTCCGCAATTTTTTAATCACTGACATATAAAATAATGTAATAAAGATATGTTTTAGCAAGCCAAGTGTTAAAACATTTAAAAGAAACACTGTTAAATAACAGTGATTGATACAGCGAGTGTTGGGGTTGGAACATTTAGGGTTCGTATACCTAAAATTTGAAAATCTCACACCATGTTATTTAGCATGTATCAGTGTCTATGTACAATATGCAAATTATGTTGTGACGTCATTCACAAGTCACGTTTGGATAATTTTTCGGAATGCCCCGGTAATATACGACCACTGGTAATACCCTCCCCGACTATATAAACTTGTCTAATGTGAAGCATCCCTTGCTGTTGCTAAACTGCCAACATGTCGAATATCTTTTTGTCTGTTCGTGAATGGTTTGAAATGATAGAAATTTATGAACGCTTACACATGCTTACACAGTTAATGTTACTAATTCAGAACATATTCATACTGTCTTTTGTTTGCAAACAGGCCTCTCCTTTATAAACCCAAGAGCTTACTTAACCTGGTCGAGAAGGGTGGGGTGCACAAAATATTTTATGTTGGATCCGATCTATGAGTTTACGTTCCAGCTTCCATTCATGAAAGAATTAATGTACTGATTACAACTATGATAACTGAAGATAGATGAACGTGTACGTACAATTTGATATGAGGTTTTCAGAGAAACCTTGTAATCCAATTTAAGCTGTTTACCATCAATATTTGTAAGATTTCGCTTCCGTAAGTTGACTCACGTACACTTCCGCTTTTCTAATCATTGTGTTTACAACCGTTCAGTTGCTTTAACATTTACAATAATCTTATTTTACCATGTTTTACAGTATTGCTTGTTGTACAAACAAAGAAAATTCAGAATCTATAGATTTCATGTATTTATGATAGATCTACTTACTTCTTTGGGATTTTGAAACTACATTATTTTTATTGGCAGGGTGATAAAAGGAAGAGCCAATAATTCAAAGAATTTCGTTTCCGAATAAAATATTGTTATCGTCTCAAGAGGACCAACGTTATTAACATACTAGACTTTTTACTGTCCCGCGAATGCACCATGAGTTTTATTTTTAATGTTAGATCAAAGAGAACATCTATAATAAATGTATCAGCATTGTATCATAATTATCGAAGTTTTGAATATTTTTACTACCCAGTGCGGCCCATTCTCTCTCTGCGTTCACAATAGTGATGTACACTGTAATCCCATATAGTAGTCACAGCAATGCAGTCTGTGTGAGACCATTCTTCCTGTCTTCTTTTTATTCTCTTATGTGATGGCTACCACTCAAAACTGAACATTATGGCCATGCTTAGCGGAAGGGGGGGGGGGGTAAAAAGTAAAAGGCTGTCAGGTTTTCCAAGCTACCAAGTCTACCTGGTACTTCCTGACAGTTGGTGATAAAAAAATTGCAAAACCTAACACCTTAACCCCCTCTGAAACATATGTGTAATATATAATCTGTTGTGCAGAAAGGAGGATATTTAGTTTGGTTTAAAATAAGATAAAAACAAGTATATAATATTTATGGATGAAACATTGATGCAACCAGCGCAGATTTGAATCCAGAGATTGTTTCAGTACTGACTAACTGACTGTACTTGACCGAGATGGTAATGCGTTCCACTGGACAACAGTCCGAGAGAAAATGAGTTTTTGTAATAATCAACAATGGTAAATGGTATCTGAAATGATAAGTGATGGTAATTTCTGGATTGCCTTGCGTATGATGTTAGTAATTGTTTGGGATCGACATCGATAACATGATTGTAAACCATTTTAGTAAATAAAGTTAGGCTACTATATTGTCTTCTTGATTGTAAAGAATTCCAATTTAACACATCTAGCAGTCTGCTAAACTTTTAATGAAACCCAAAAAACATTTAGTTATGAGCGTTGTGAATACGTTCTTCTGAGCTACAAACAATTTTGTTCAAATAATCCAAATATGAATTACTTGTTTTCTTTTGAATAGTGCATTTATCTTTTTAAGTTTAGAAAATAATGTGACAATTTTACTTTTCTTCATTATACTGTAAAGTCTATCTCGTTTTTCATTAGTTTTTTAAGTCATACAAATTATTTTCCAACATATTTTCTTGACTCTTCATTGAAGTAAATGCTCTTTTGTTTGGCCTGAAAGACCAAGGTCTATCTATCTTTAGAATCCCGTAAGTTGTTACTGATATATACCCATGATAGTAGCTGGCATGCAAACGTTTAACTAAATGTTCAACGCCGACGCCGAAGCAAGAGTGGCTGAAGCAAGAGTGGCTGAAATAACCCATTTTATTCTCCGAAAAGTCGAGCTAAAAACGATAAAACCTGGATGAATATTACAAATTTACATGTTTAGTACTATTCTAAGAGCTTGTATATTTATATGAATGTTAGAAAGTAAAAAAAAAATTGGCGATAGTAACATATGAAACAGTTCGTGTCTAAAAAATTACGTTTGATGATGGACGCTGATTTTACAGATAATGACTGGAATGTATAGCTTAAACTTTTAGATTAATTAATAATACTTGCAATTATTCTATTATTTATGCTTTTGAATTTATCTAATTGACACCTGTTTTAGGGAGTGTCTCTTAAATGTCTGTTGATTATAGATCTACGAGACTACATCAAAATGACTCGGAATCATAGTAGTTTACTCTAACAGTCATTGTTTATTTGATTTTTCACACAATTTCACCTTGTCAATCGAAGCAATAGTCACGATGATCAGATGATCGTGGCCCTCCTGTCTCAAAATTTTCAAGAATTCTCAAAATATTTTTTCTAACTTCAGCAATCAACAATCATGATTAAATAAATAGACCCAAACACTACCGGTTTGAACAAAACCTGTCAAAAATTATTTTAAGAGATTTAGTAAGTAAACCAACCACCTACTGTTCCAACAACTTGATCGTATTGTGAAGTGTTTTAATCACAATGCTACAGATAAATCACAATTCAGTTCTGATTAAATTTTGATTTTCGGCACATATCTCTTCGTCTTGACCTTCACTACTATGTGACAGATGCTGAATTTGCACCGTAGTCGTAAACGTAGAAAAATAAAGTGATCAAATATACTCGACTATGGTAGTGTTCCTATTTCTTATACTTGTTGGAACTATAGTTAGTGCGGTAGGTTATGTTACATGTTATATAAAAAGGGGATAAAGAAAAAAAACCAGCTTAAAGCGAATAACTATGCTTCTCTTCAATAGAGTTCGATGGTTTTAAAAATGTATGGTTTAATTTGTTAATATCTTTACAAGAACATAAACGCAAGTGGTACAAACGATCAAAATAGGATAAGTTGATATCTTGTTCACTGGCATTGTGATCTAAAATTAAACAAAACTTTCGATTGGAAGTAAAAAATTATATTATTTTCTACAGTTAAGCGACAGTGCGCAAGCGCGAAACGGTTTCTTATCTAATGCCGAAGTCATTCTAAGAATCACTGTTTTCTATCCAGGAACAGCTAAGCCATCCCTGTCAGGATAAGACGTGTAGACACAGAGTCACATGCACAGCAGATCAGGATAAACAGGATGTTTGCGTGTGTAATCAAGTAAGTATGAATTCGAAACTGCTACAAAATGATAAGGTCCATGACTGAATGATCGCATTGTAAATCATATCTTTAAGACAGAAACTCTTTCCTGACAGATATAATATTAGTATAACAATTTTCGTCTAGGATCGTATTGTGTGTTTCTTTTTCTGCAATGCTCGTTTTACGAGCTACCGATAGATAGGACGATTACTTCAACTGTCAATAAAATTGCATTACAACTCAAACTAGGCTGTAGACTTCTGTAGTTCTTTTTACGGTCCCAAAGGGACATGTCGTTTATGCGTCTGTGTTTCCATCGTCGGAACCCACGGTTAATTCCTGCCGCTTCTCTCCGTCATATTCAATTGGATACTGAATAGCCTGGGTTACCGAGGATGCTGCGTTTCATACACAAGACGACATGCCGCGTACAAGGCACGGGCCCTAATTCGATGTTCAGGGCCACCCGTACATGTTAAATGTGATGGTATTCTTCATATTTACGAATTGTGTATAGATGGTCGTATCCAGGCTATAACTTTGATTTGCATGTCTGGATAAACAAATGTTAAGCACACGGAGAGTGCAACACCTCGATCCCTACCTGAAACAATACGTTCAGAGACATATTCCTTTTTCCACATTCATCCACATTTGTATTGTCAATTTGGACACGTATCATTAATATAAAACCAGACTTTTCGATGAAAACATTTAAGGGCATATGTCACTTTACTGTGACATCTCTTGTTAAAATTTCGTTTTATGAAATAACAAGATCGTGTGGGTAGACGTAATGACAACCGAAAATGCAATGTGTGTAGATATCACTTTTTGATACACATCTGCTTATCGACGCTGATTAGCATGCCATTTTATGTCCATTACTAAGACCAAATCGAATTTTCTGGAATTTTATTTGAAACTGGCTTCTAAAACTTTACAATAGCCGTGGAGTATTTCCTTGTTTGAAATACTGCTGCAGAAAAGCGATTGAATGTTTTTGTATTTCCTTAGATTGACCTGGGTGGTCTTTTTGTCCTTCTTTCGCTTTATGGCATGTTGTCAACAGTCAGCAATATACGTTGCAGATCATTGGAAGTGAAATTCTTTCAACTTTATTTAAAAATAGGCATGCTTATTCATATACAACCTATTTACAGCTTCTTAAATTTCTGTGAGATATTTGGAAAATTACAAAGATTTTTTGAAAACTCGAAAACTTACTTTCGTTTTTAAAAAGGCAAAATATAACTTATTAAGTATTTTGTTAAACTAAAATTTACAACATAATATTGTCACATTCGATGTTGTATGTCCTATTTTCCTTCTGAGAAAACGCCTGTTACAATCCAGGATTAAAAAGAAAATTCGATTTGGTCTTAGTAATGGACCTTTAAATTTGATATGATATATACTGACCCTGTTTTCAATGTTATAACCCCTAGGATAATGTTTCTTGTTTTCCGTATAATCTCAAATCATCGCTGTCTTCGTATGTAGGAAAAAGTCTTTCGTTGTTTCAATCTCTCGGCAGTTAATCGAAAAGTCCGCTTTCCACAAAATGCTCTCATTATTTCTACGGTTTATACTGTTGTTTTGTCACCAGTCATTTGAAAGCACATCTAAACATGCTCACGGTTTATATACAGAATGTTGTTTTGTGTCATTATTTTAACAGCCGGTCATTTGAAAGCGCATCTGCGAGGACAAAGAACATAATATAATTATGTCCCATGAACTAAACCGGACAAACAAACTGCTCGAATTATTTCGTTAGCTTTAACTTTTGAATTAATATTTTCTGTTTTAATATCGACTTTTCTATAGATATCAAAGACAACAGTCCCGTAACATTTTGATCTTTCATGTTTCATTTTAGGGATACAGTGGCGACAACTGCTCGGACATAAATGAATGCAAGAATGGTCAGGGAGATCCTTGTGGTCACAGAGGTGTCTGCCTGAATGCAGTTGGAAGTTACAAGTCAGTTTTAAATTGAAAACTGTGTGCTTTGAAACTTGAAACCTTAGTTTATTTATATAGAAAATGTCGCAGTAGAAGCTAATAATATACAATATCGTTGAAGTTTTTAAGAAATGAAACAAACGGTGTCCATCCGTTATTTCTTACTGCGTTTGACTAAATTGATGATGAGAACTTACCTCTATTATATCTTCGGTTCCCTGTGTTGAAATGTATACTTATTCTGCAGTAGAGCGTTTAACTGCTAACAACTTTATAGGCTCTTTAAAATAGTAGCTGTCTAAAATAATTCTGTTTTTTTTTCTTGTCAGAGTTGCACTGATACAGATGTCAGTGATTCCTTCCTTATTACTGTAAATAAATAGTCTCAAACAATCAGAAAGAGATGTAAATGCATTTTGTACTTCAAAATATTCATTCAAGGTGTAACTGTCTTCATGGGTGGAAAGGGACACACTGCCAACAAAACACCACGGGTAATCCGCCCTGTATGCCTGGGTACTGTGGTAAACGCTGCAAAGTTTCTGCCTGCGGACACGGTTATGCCGTGAATGCTTCAAAAAGCTTCAAGTAGGTAGAGTATAGCAGCAAAACACGGTGCAGTTGCACTGGTAGTTCTTTTTAATCCTAATTTTATGAACTGGAACTTTTTACAACAAATCTATATTGTTGATTCAGCACACCATTTTAATAACGCCTATTTTGCACCCATACATTTGAGTATAGATGTTTGACATGACACACAGCTAACACGACCGATGTAAATAGAATTAGTAAACTGCAAAAACGATTCGCCAGAATTATATTAAAATGCAAACAAAAATACACACGTCTGAGATGTGCTAAAACCTTAAATGACCTACATTCCCTGGAAGATGCACACATTGTACTGGTCTGATAGTGTACAAATCCCTTCATAACTTGCCACCTTCATATATGAATACTCTCATTATATTCTCAAATAATACAGATTATGAAGTATGGTTAAAATCTAGGAAGGATACGACACAAAAAAACTTTTTTAATCTAAAAAAAAACCAGTTATTATCTCAAAAAGACTTTTTGTTACTTTAGTATAGAATTTGGAACCAAATACATTTTGTTCCTGTTGATATTTATTAAGACTATGCATTTAGATATAACTGAAAAGCACCGGACTAAGTGCAAGTACTTTTTGCAACCTAATATATATTACATGTATCATTATTTTAACATTTTATTATTATTATTATTATTATTGTACAAAAAGTGCTACATGAATACAAAGTTAATAAACAAATTATATGCCTCGTTACTTCATTAGTCTGTCAAAGGTATAATTATTGTGTTTTCACTATTTTTTCATAATTTGTAGATGCTATTGTGACACTGGCTGGACTCATGTTCACGAGAATGACGTGTGCTCAGACGACATAGATGAGTGTACAATGAATATCTGTCAGAATAGCGGCAATTGCACTAATACAAATGGCTCTTACATCTGTGAATGTATAAAACCGTGGGATGGTCAGAATTGTTCACACTATAATACATGTTTGTTAAATCCCTGTGAAAATGAAGGAACTTGTACGATGATTGGGGATAACGCGAGCAAAACCTTTATATGCAGTTGCAAAGATGGTTGGCAAGGTTTAAACTGTTCCGATGATGTCAGTAGTTTGCCACAACAGAAAAATAGGACATCAGAATCTGCTGCAGCATCCGCTACAGACAAATCCTCCCAGCATGTATCCGTGATCGTTGGTGCAACAGTTGGTGCACTAGCGTTCGTTGTAATTGGGTGTTTGGTTGGTTATCTTCTCTATAAAAGGTAAGGTTTTACACTCTCTCATGTGAACTACTCTTTCCTAAGGCCCCGCCCCATTGCCAAAGGACTGCTTTTTTTTCGCCAGTGTAACGAAACTTTGGAACCAAGCGAGTTTGCAGTGTCTCTCAAAGACAAGCTGTCTCTATACTATTTACAAATCTATCAGACGACGATAAGAATTATCTATTAATAAACATTAAGTAACCTCATTGAACAAATTTAGACTTATATTACGAATCAACAAACTATGTTGCAAAATTATTCGAAAATGAACTGAATTAGCCAAACACTGTAAGATATCAACCAATAGACTTTTTATATCTACATTCTTAATACGTTAAGTGGAAGATAAAAGCTCTCTATGTCTTAATTTTATTGATTATTGCGGTTATTCCATCTCAATTTTGATGATAAGTTTTAACAATGATCCAACATGATTGACATAACCAATGGGCGCATGATACAAAAGGACTATACATAGTGGTACAAGTAGGTATCATATAATATATCAACTGTTAATATTTATAAACATTGCGTAATTATATTCTTTGATATGCTACTCTTTGATTACATGAATTACTGCTGTTTCTTCCGATACATTTTTAAAAAAACTTAAAAGATAACTCAGAGGAGCTTTTATAATATTATTTGCTTCATCATTTATAATTATAATATTGAATGTTGGGATATTTATAACAAGTAAACGCAAGATTATGCAACATTGCGCTCTGCATGTCAAGTATATACTTGATAGTCCCCATTTTAATCAGTTGAAATATTGGGACATTGTAGGAATAAACAGTTTAAGGAAACGATGATTATAATATTAGTATCGTTGAGATGAACCGTGTGGGAGTGATATATTCATAACAACAGGTTGCAAGAAAACAAACACTTCCGCAAACACTTCTTTTTATTGTACATCTTCAGTATGACAAAAACAGTTTGGTAATGACATATACGCGCAAAATACGAAAATACAGTGTTGAGGTAAAAAAGTGAAAACCCCACAACTTATTCAGGTCTCAAACATTCCATTGAAGCGTAAAATTAATACGATAAAAGAGAAATTACGCAAAAAAATCAATATACGAATTTCTACTTAAATATTTGCAACGCTATGCGTCATTTTGTGGTGCATAATTATATTCATGTAGCAGATATATTTCTGTAATATTTATCGATTTTTCAGGTTACGTAGGTGCCTCCCTCTTATTTATAAATACATTGTATTAGAAAAAAATCAATATACGAATTTCTACTTAAAATATTTTAAAATTGCACTAAATTCAATTTTGTTTTTGTAACGCTTTATGTCATTTTGTGATGCATATATTCGTGTAACAGGGTTACAGCTATATGATTTTTAACATTTATCGATCTGTCAGTTTTCATGGGTGTCTCCTTCTAATTTATAAACATAAGAAACTTAATGTTTCACAAAATCAGTGGGAAAGTAGCTTTAATTTATAACAAGCAATGACTGTAACATTTTTACTATCTTTTGTTTCAGGAAACGTATGCAAATTGCCTCCATGGAAGTGCCCGTGGAGACGAGTGGCGGTGAATAACAAGATAAATAAAATTGAAAACCCTGAGATGCTAGAATGTTAGAGACAGTATGATACATCAGCTATTGTTTCAAAATAATGTATTATTAATTGCAGTCTTTTTATCTTAGAATTGAAGGGCTTTTATAGCCGGCTTCAAATTTGTGATCGATTGTTATTTAATGTTCTTTGCTTTTGGTTATATAAATAAAGTTGAACGTGAAACGATCTTTCTGTGCATTCGTAATGAATTTGACTGTTCATTTTGACCGACGGTGAATAAAAAATAAAAATATTCCCAAAATCTTAGTGCTGGTAATAAAACCCTTAGGTCGTTGATAAAATCGAATGATACAGCGACATTTATTTTTTTTCCTTTTGGGGCCCCTATTGGGTCACGACATTTATTTTCCCCGTCGTAGGCGTGGTAGGGGTCGGGGAGCATCCCCTATCAGCCTTACAGCGACAATTATGTAAAAACAAGTAAATAACTTTTGATTTTATTTTCATTCATCTTATTCTAATTTGACCACGCCATGTATGGTGTGCTGCTCTATCGGACAGGGACTGTAGGCACGCGAGTCAAAGCGAAAGCTTTGGGGATACTGTTGTCGTCCGTGCAATGTGCGGGTCGGGGAGGCAATAGGCAGCTATAGGTTAATAGCTCGCGATCTATAGGTAACAAGAGGTTAGATGTATGTGTCCAGTGCGTGTACAGTATGCAGTTGCTCGATGACCTACTTCAGCAGGTGGAACACATTGAGCAAGCTATCCAACAATACGAAGAGCGATATGCCAAGCAGCCGGTCAGGAGAAATCGCTACCCCAATTTTGCTCTGAGCGAACTTTCTGGATGATCAGTAGTCATATGCTTCTCTGACAGATAAACCATGCTTGTCTATGTACACAACTGCGAATGGCTCATTAAATCAGTCATGCTTTCTTGGTTCGTAGAATCCTTCAAGATTTACAAAGTTAAAAATGTATATAGAATATACAATGTACATATGTTGACGTATATAAAAATAAGTAATTGGAACGATAAAAATACCACATTAAAGTGAAATTTGCTCTATTTTCGTTTCCCTCTTTCACAAACGTTGCTTCACTGCTTTCTTATATGTGACATGTATTTCTAATGAGATATTTGTTATTATTTGGCAGGGAAATCCATTCTGATAAAGCCTGAAAAAAGAAAGTACTAGAATCGATGCTTTCAATTATTACTCAATGAAAGAAATTAAACATGCAGAATCTAGTCTTACAGTGTACATTGCAAAATCTAAAAACATTCTGGTAAGTGGGACATGTTACCGTCTGTACAAACTCAATGTTCAAGTTGTAAATGTAGACGCAATTGCTGTACTCTGTCCTGAAATTTAAGGATTTAAGTGTAATCAAATGACTACGTACGCTGTAATTAATACTACCTCTTAATGGACGATCGCTAGATTGTGATGTTTTACATTCAAACTGTAGGAAAATCTTCGACTTCGTGTAACGCATTTGGTACTTTTTGAGTCATATAATTTTATACATTTTTTCATCGTAGAAAGCCATATTAAACGATAAAAGTGATACACGTTTGCATTTTTTGACACTATTGATATGGTTGATTCTTTTGCTGTGTCAAAAATGGAAACTTTGAGACAAATAGGACATGACTGTTGCAATAATAAATTTATTGGAATTTATTGAATTTAGACGAAATTAATCAGCGGCAAAATTAAACATGATTTTTACAGTTTCAAAATAATATATATACAGTAATTTCTTAAATGGGTTAGTCATTTTCGAAAGAATGAAGTCTCTGAAGTTAATATTTTACAGCATTATGTTGAAAATGTAGAGATTTGTCCTTAAAGATATCATTGTTCCGGGGCAAAACATAAAGAAAAATTCTGGACATTCCCTTCCGAATATCCATTATAAGGTTTTAGATATGGTGTAAGTTCAAAATTGAAAACAGTTAGTGCACGGAACTGACATAAGTTGTAAGTGTAAAAAGTTTTTATGGTGATCTTATCAATATTTTCACACACAGAATTTACAAAGAACAAAAAATCAAAAATGTATTTTAATTTCCCCTGTACAAAAAGCAAGAGATGTGTACATGATACATTTCTCTTTAAATAGTACAAAAGTAAAAATATGTAATACAGAAGAAATATACACAAGTTTCAAAATTAATGTTAAACCTTTGCTCAATTGTTATGTCTCTGTCAACCTTTGACCGAATTTGATACGATACAGTAACACCAAATCAAAAGCCAGACTTTTAGAAATTAACAAACGTTCTTTAATCTTATTTATCGTCGTATAAGAATTCTATCAATTTCTATTTGTTTATCAGTCAAAATTTACGCACCTTGCCGTGTTTAAATTAAATCTTGTTTCGGTTGCATATCGTTTCCCTTAACAAGACAAATGTATATACTGATAAAAGACGGCCGAAATAAGTATTGTTCCTTTCAATCATCCAAACAATATTCTTAAAGCGTAATACTCGGTCTCCAAACAAATTAAAAATACTGTCTAATCCGGCACCAGGTTGTAACAAACATGAATCATCAGGCACATTCCCGGTATTATCAAGTGTATTATCAAGATAATAACCGTTACATATATAGCACCTTCCTTATCTGGCAACCACTTTTACCGGCATGATAAAGTGGTACCAAAGGATGTCCGATCAGACGGGTTTCAGTATTTGCATAGGAAATTTAGAATCTACGGAATTTATATCAAAACCTGTTTTTAGAATCTTTCTTTTGTATAGGAATACAAGTGCTCACAAAGAAACACGTACACGTGAATAAACGTTTAACAAGCACGGGTAGAGTCAGTAGCACCGATAAGCACCGCCACAACAACTTCTTATACAATAAAAGAAATGTTAACCAATTCCTAGCTACATAAAGTTACTTGTCCCTTGTAAGCATGACATCTATCATACATCTGTTACATCGGACTTTGCTGCCAGGTTAGGTAGGAAGGAAAGAAAGACAAACGGACGAATGAACGGACGGACACACGCACGCACGCACGCACGCACGCACGCACACGCACACACGCACGCCCGCACGCTCGCATCCCCCCACACACACGAATAGGTAGGCAGAGATACAAGCAAATAGACAGAAAGAGACAGACTGATTGAGTTACTGACTGAGTGACTAAGTAATTTTGTTAGTGATTGAGTAAGACTGAGTGAGCAAGCGAGCGAGCGACCGACCGACCGGCTAAAATCAATCATATTCTTTATTACATATATATGATGTTTATCCAAATTAAAATTTCTTTTCTTATTATTAAAATGTTTTCAGAACAAAAGTGAACTGTTCGTCCATACATTCGCTTTATATTCGTAATATTAAGGGAAGGTCTGTGGAAAAATCTCGGCTTTCAGTCTCGATTTTTCGAAGACCTTCGCTTTATATAGTCTAGTACAATTGTTTACTGTTATATGCCCATAATATCTCGTTTCCTATCCTATAACTATAACATAATTTGGCCCGCTCCTATCAGTTTTATCAACATCGGAAAAATTAAGTGTTGGATACAACAATCATGATAAAATAAATACGCCCAAACAATAAGTTTGAACAACACCTGTCAAAAACAATATTTGGAAAGTTAGTAAATAAAACTATCACCTATCGTTTCAACAACTTTATCGTATTGTGCATTGTTTTAATCACAATGCTTCTGATAAATCACAATTCAGTTTTGATTAAATGCTTGTTTCCGACGCATATCACTTCCGCCTGACCGTAACTTATATGACAGATGCTGAATTGCTCCGTAGTCGTCAAAATAGAAAAATAAAGTGATCAAATATACCACGATGATAGTGTTCCTAATTCTCATGCTTGTTGGAACTGTAGTTAGTGCGGTAGGTAATGTTACGTATTACAGTGTATATAAAATGTGAATACAAAAAATACAGCTAAAAGCGAATAACTATCTTGCTCACTGGTATAATGATCTAAAATTTAACATGTGTTTCTAATGGAGAGTTTTAGATAACTGTCTCCAGTTAGGTGCCATTGCGAAGATCATAAAATTAAACAAGTGTTTCGATTAGAGGGTTTTAGATAACTGTCTCCAGTTAGGTGCCATTGCGAAGATCATAAAATTAAAACACTTGGAGGGTTTTAGATAACTGTCTGCAGTTAGGCGGCATTGCGAAAAGACACTGGTGAACAAGTGCGAAACATTTCTTATCTAATGCCCAAGTAATTGTTTTCTATCCAGGAACAGACTAGTTATCCCTGTGAGAATAAGACTTGTAGTTACGGAGTCACATGCGCGGCAGATCAGAATGAACAAGATGTTTGCGTGTGTATGCATGTAAGTATGAAACTGTTACAAGATGATAAGGTCCATGACGAAATGACCTTCATGTCAATCATATCTTTGCTTAAACACCAACTCTTTCCTGACAAACATAATACTTTTACGATTGTTTTACATTTTTCGTCTAGGATCGTATTTTGTGTTCCTTTTTCTGCAATGCTCGTTCTACGAACTAATAATAGATAGGACCTGTGAACAAAACTGTCTTACAACTAAAACTAGGCTGTAGGCTTCTGCGGTACTTTTCATGCCACCGAAGGTAGATCATTTAGTAGTCAGACCTTCCGTTTGTCCGTCCGTTTCGGCGTCTGCGTTTCATCCAAAAGACGTTGTCCAAGGCTACTGAGGCTTACATGTAAAATGTCATCGGATCCTTCATATTTAGTGACTATTTACACATTGTGTATAGATGATTGTGTCCTGACTGTAGCTTTGTTTTGCATGGCTGGATTTTGAAATTTCTTGACACAAACGTTTAGCACATGGAGAGCGCAACACATTGATCCCTACCTGAAACACTAAGTCCAGAGGCATTTCCCATATTCCACTTTCATCCACATTTGTATGATCAATTTCGACATGTAGCATGAACATATAACCATGACTTTTCAATGAATACATTTTATGGCATATGTCAGTTAACAGTGATATCTTTTGTTTTCATATTGTGTAACTAAAACTTCGTTTTATGAAATAACAAGATCAAGTATATATGCTTAACGGCAATGAAATGCATTGTTTGTCGTTATCACCTTTTTATACACATCTACTTATCGATGCTGACTGGCATGTCGTTTTTGTGATGTCTAAGGTCTTTTTTTCAATTCTGTTTGATGTATGTACTGGCCCGGTTTGTGATTTCATACCCACTAGGATCATTTTTATATTAAAGGAATTCTGACTATTATCTTCGTAAGTTGCTTGTTTGAATTTCCGTGCAAATATTCAGCCATGTCATTATTCCAAGGGTGGTATAGTGTACCTGCGATATGTTTGATGTCATTTTGATGCAGAAAGTTATGAAAATCAATCACTTACGAATTGTGGACCATTATCTCTTATCGGCTCATCGGAAAGTCCACATTCCGCAAAATGCTCTCATTATTTCTACGGTTTATACTCAGGCTGCTGTTTTGTCTCAGCCGGTCATTTGAAAGCGCATCTACAAGGACAATGAACATAATGTATGTCTCATGAACTAACCGCAAACAAACTGCTCGAAATAACTCGTTAACTATAACTTTTTATACTGTTTAATATTGACGTTTCTATACATACGTATCAAAGACAACAGTCCCGTAACATTTTGATCTTTCATGTTTCATTTTAGGGATACAGTGGCAACAATTGCTCGGACATAAATGAATGCAAGAATGGTCAGGGAGATCCTTGTGGTCACAGAGGTGTCTGTCTAAATACAATTGGAAGTTACAAGTTAGTTTTAAGTTGAAAACTGTGTGCTTTGAAACTTGAAACCTTGGTTTATTTATATAGAAAATGTCGCAGTAGAAGCGACTAATGTGCTATAACGTTGCAGTTTTTAAGAAATGAAACAAATCTTACTACGTTTGGCTAAATTGATGTGGAGAAGTTATCAAAACCATTACGTCTTTAGTTCTCTGTATTGAAATGTATTTTTTCTGCAATAAATGTGAACATCTTTTTTAAATACATGTAGTAGCATTCTATAATTTGTTCTTTCTTTTCTTGTCAGAGTTACACTGGTGTCAGTGGTTCGTTCTTCAATACTGTAAATAAATAGAGCTATACCGTCTGTTTGCAAGAATCAGCATTACCCATACTTTCAAATAATAATTCAAGGTGCAACTGTCTTGACGGGTGGAATGGGACTCACTGCCAAACATTACAAAACATCACAGGTGATCCGCCCTGTATGCCTGGGTACAGTGGTGAACGTTGCAAAGTTTCCGCCTGCGGACATGGTTACGCCGTGAATGCTTCAAGCAGCTTCAAGTAGGTAGATTATAACAGCAAAACGTGGTACAGTTGCAGTGGCAGTTCTTGTTTATCCTCATTTTATGAACTCATCCACATTACAACAAATCTATTATTGTTGATTCAGCACCGCACACCATTTTAATAAACGACTGCATTGCATCTACATTTGTTTAACATGATACATGATGTAAATAGAATTACTAAACTGCAAAAACGATGAGCAAGAATTATACTAAATGCAAACAAAAATACACGGTCGGCCGAGATGTTCAAAAACGCTGAATGGCTTACATACCCAAGCAGACGCAAATATGTTACTTAAATCCTTTTATAACTTGACACCTCCATATATGAATGGTCTCATTATATTCTTAAATAGATTCTAATACAGACTATGAATTATGGTAAAAATCTAGGAAAGATACGACACACAAAAACAAAATGTATACCTAAATAGATATTTGCCTCGTTACGTTATTAGTCTGGCAAAGATATAATTATCGTGTTTTCACAATTTTTTCCATAATTTATAGATGCTATTGTGACATTGGCTGGACTCATGTTCACGAGAATGACGTGTGCTCAGACGACATAGATGAGTGTACAATGAATGTTTGTCAGAATGGCGGCAATTGTACTAATACAAATGGCTCCTACATCTGTGATTGTATAAAACCGTGGGATGGTCAGAATTGTTCACATTATAATACATGTTTATTAAATCCCTGTCAAAATGAAGGAACTTGTACGATGATTGGGAATAACGCAAACATTACCCATGTATGCAGTTGCAAAGACGGTTGGCAAGGTTTCAACTGTTCCGATGATGTTGATGAATGTTCGCCGAAGTTGGCACGACTGTGTTACCATGGTAACTGCACTAATTACCCCGGATCGTACAACTGTTCATGTGTGGACGGTTGGTCAGGGAGAAGCTGCAATGACTCTATCTTTAGTTCAACCAGTACATTTACAAGCATACCTACAACAGATACAAACATACCTACAACAGATACAAACAATGCGACAGATACAACATATATGTATCACCTTGCTAGCGCATCGGCCCAGCTTCATGTATCCGTGATCATTGGCGCAACTGTTGGTGCTCTAGTACTCGTTATAGTTGGCAGTTTGGTTGGTTATCTTCTTTATAAAAGGTAACATTTTACACTGTATGTATTTTAATCTATCTCCACTGGGTTCATGAATACATTATATTTCAGTTTCTTTGAATTCTACAAAGTTGCTTTCATGACATGAAATATTATAAATTTGTGATTGAAGGCAGAACAACTTGCATGTCACGCGGCAAAATTGTAGTAAATGCATCAAAATGAGTACTAACCTATACTTGGATGTTGGGTTATTTATAGTAAGTAAACGCAACCTATGCAGAATTGCGCTCTGAATATCAAGTACATGTTTATACTTGATCGTCCCCATTTTAATCAATTAAAATATTGGGACATTGTAGTGATCCAAAATAGTTTAGAGACGCACTGGTGTCATGTTAAAAAAGCATAAATAATTGAATAGTTGCAAGTACAGTTAATTTACGTAAAAGTTATCCATTCCAGTTATTGTCGGTAAAAGCAGCGATTTGAAAATATGTTGCAGTAACGTAGAACGTTCAATTATCTCTGTAAAGTTGTTGTTTTAGAATTAATGGATGGATAGCGATTTATTACAGACGGTCTCTATGTTGCTTATCTATGCTAAAAGAAGGCATTTTTGTTTTTCTTTATAATTGTATTTATTGATCATTAAACACATTATTTATGTTAGGAGAATATTATCTGTTAGGTGTACTGAGTTGAAAACGGTAAGAGTGTCTTTGTATCGTTGAGAAGAGTCGCCTGATGTTATTGTACTCATAACAGCAGTTTGCAAGAAAACAACAATTCTGCTGTTTTATCGTACATCTTCAGATTATAAGATAAAAATTGGTAATGACTTATACGCAAATAAAAATTCAATGCAACGTATTCAGATCTCAAACATCCTGTTGAAGCGTGAAACAAATCAATATACGAATTTCTACTTAAAATACATAGAAATTTTTGTTTTTGTTTTGCAACGCTTAATGTCATTTGGTGATGCTTATATTCATGTAACAGCTATATTTCTTTAACGTTTATCGATCTGTCAGTTTACAGTAGTATAAACATTAGAAACTAATTATTAACAAACCTATGGACGAGCAGCTTCAATTTATAACAATTAAGCATTTGACTGTGACATTTTTACTATATTTTGCTTCAGGAAACGTATGCAGATTGCTTCCATGGAAGTGACTGTGGAGATGCCGGAAAGGCTAGAAAAACAGGATCAATAAAACGGAAACCCGGAGATGCCAGAATGTTAGAGGCAGTGTAATACATGAACTATTGTTTTAAAACAAATTAAACAATGTAATTGTTTCCTTTTATTTTAGAATTTAAGGGTGTTTTTATTCGTTGTTAGTATATGTTCTTTGCTTTGGTTATATAAATAAGAGCTGAACGTGCACCGGAATTCCTGTGCATTCCTACGGATTTTGGTCACAAATAAATAATTACGGTTCTTTGTGATCGACGGTATTTTTCTTCAGAAGATAAACATTTCCCTAAAAACTCAGTGCTGGTATATACAAACCCTCATTTCGTTGATGAAATCGAATGATACAGTGACATTTGTATGAGAATAAATAAATACATTAACTCTTGATCTTGTTCCATTCATCATATTCTAATTTGACCACGCCATGTTTAGATGAAGTACCTAGCTGACACCCACCAGAAAAATATATTCCTGTATATTATCACACCGATCAACCCGCTAATCAGAAACCAGATTGATGAAATTATTTTTCTCGTAACTGATACAAGGTTTTTATTTTTCTTATATTTGGCCTGAACGGCAAATTTTTCTTACCAACAAGAGGTACTAGTAGGTATTTTTGCAAAAGAGGACAGTGAATCTTGAAATGCAATTATCCAGTGGAAAAAAAGTGTTCTATATTGGAAGAAAACTCTATGTCAAAACGATTTTGTGTATTTTTATTATATAGTGGCTGATACATGTGTCATTTGTTTTCATGTGTTGGCGGGGCGACAAGTCGACGCAATAGTTTGCGTCTTAAAGACCGAAAAAATGGTTCATCTTATATTATCTTGGCGAACATAATGCTCATCTTTTTGGCGTTATAACGCGTTCTATCTTTAACCATTTCTACCTATAGTTTTACAATGGGATCGTCTGACTTCCATTTTGAGCAAGTCTATTTCTTCAAATAGAGGTGTTTTGAAGAATTGTGTTCCAAAATGTAAAATTTTATAAAATCTGATCAGAAGACACTATATTTGCCGTCTACTTCGGAGCGTAATGGCTTGAAAATGTATATAATTTGATAGACACTAGACGTAACTGGGTTAAGATATGTTCTAAGACGACTCACGATTTTGTTTCTGTATTCAAACTTTCAAAAAAAGTACCAAAATGACGGCATATTGTACTGCATGGCGTTAAATAAATATCCTCCGTTTGTAATATGTGGTCATGTTAGAATCGAAATAACATCTTTTACAGTATTTTCATCGTCTAATAAACTACTGGTTAATTACTGCGCATCAGAACTCAAAATCAGTGTTTATTAGACGATAAACACTGCTGAAACGGAACATATTGCGTAAATAAAGAATACATAATAAATGTATGGTATATATGAAAATGGAAATTTTAATACTCATGTGTAAAACAAAGTAGCTATTTAATTGGACGATGGTTAACGTTGTTCTTCTAGCAGAATCATCGTGAATATCGGACAATCATGAAACGAACAGTGCAGAATAACAACAATGTATGAGCATGAATCCATATAACACTCTTTCCACAATCAATTCTTAAATGGTATTGTTTATTTTAAAGACTATTACAACATGGCGAAGCACCATGTATTCCTTATTTACACAATTATAGCCACCACCGTAATGTAAACGCGTATCTGAAAGGTGCAGATATAGTGAAGAGACAGATTCAGATTATGACAAAAGAATTACAAGACAATCCAGGCATTTCCACCATTTTGCATACCACATTCCAACAATATCAGTTGACTATCACAAGTTTTCATATTTTCCAAGAACATTAGTACAGTGGCACACACTTCCATCGCATGTAGTCAGTGCTGACTCTATCTCTGAATTTAAGTCAGCACTGGCTGCATCGATAATGAACCCATAAATCTGAGTACACTTGCTTTTATCATGTTTTAACCCTACTGTTAACTAGCCTCTTATTCTGCATAGATACATTTATAAACATAGTGTAATTAAAGGCTTTTAAGGTATAAGTTAGTTTTTTTGCACCATTTTCATTATCACACTATCAGTGTTCTTCTTGGTGGTCCGAGTAGCTGGGAAGGCTTGGTAGCTCACTTTGCTACCCTCCAAGCATGGCCACAATAGCTCAGTACTGACTGTTAGCCAATATTAAAGAAGAAGAAAAAGAAAAATCCGAGTGTGATACCCAAGCTCTTTTCAAATAGACCCCTTGACCTTGCTCGGTGGATAGACGGGATAGCATTGATACTCGCGAGACTTTTTCTCTGGGAAGAACCAGTACATGATCTCTAGTTGGATGGGAGACACTTAAAGGCATCTCAAAAAGCTCTCTGACCCGGATTAGAACCACATACCTTTGGATTTGCAGTACTGCGAATTACCACTAGACTACCCCGAGTACTTCGTTAATTGCTTCATTTATATTTACAAGATTTTAGTAACAAAAGTATATTCTTCTCTGTATCTCAGAAAAAACAACATTTTTTAAATCTATGTGTACTCGCAGTGCTCAGGGTATGTCTGCACGGTAAAACGATGTGTCAGCTTTTAGATGTGCCAAACAAGCGGCTGATGACCAGGAGGTTCAAAAAGGAAAAAAAAGGAAAAACATGACTTCTGGCTCATCTAAAGAAAAAAAGGCAGACCCAGAATTAGTTGAGAAAATAATACATACGTTGAAGTCTAAAGGATGCTTTGATCAATTCAGAAAAGAGTTCATCGCTGATGCTGATACAAAGGTTTGCTGCTGTAATCAATTTTCGCGATTTGTAAAGTTTTCGCCGAGGCGTCGGTATCATAACTATTCATATCCTAGCGTTACCAGTTCCCGTCAATTTAACAAACAAACTCCAAACAACAACAGCACTTAGGTAACAATACACTTACATTTTCTTTCAAATAATTAAAAACATCTTATTTAAAAAATAAGACTGCACATAATACTCGAAAGAGGGTGTTGCAGTATAGATAGACTGTCAAAACCTTCAAGTTTTAGACCTGGAGCCCATGATTTGTAAATGCATGTATATTATCAGTTTACAAAATGGTGTCACCTGTTCCCATACTATTTATAGACCTGTAAAATGCAATACCATACGGTACCGGAAATGCAAATTATGTTCCGGTACAAAGACACTATTTAACCGCGAATGTTTGATCCATGAAAATTGTATTTTTGTAACATACATTTCATGTATATTTTACATGTAACATTCACATTAAAATTCTGTTGTTTTTTCATTGACTCTATCCAGACTTGACAGTATCAACTGTAACTATGTTGCCAACTCTATAACGTAAGGTTGTAGTTGGAACACCAGGCAATTTAGCAGCCATATACCCTGAGACATCGTTCTCTTTCATCTGTCATGCTTGTGGGAGAATACTGACGTTTAGGAAGTGAAGATTGGGTTAACCTAAGATTGCATTTTTAGCTCGACTATTCGGAGAATATGGAGAGCTATTACAGTCACTTGTGTGTCGGCGTCGGCGTTGCTTCTTTGGTTAAAGTTTTGCCTGCTAAGTACTATCATGCACATATCTCAGTAACCACTTATGATATTGACTTGAAACTTTGTTCATGTCTTTAGGGGTGTCATACAATCAAGGCAGATAACTCTTGAAAAAATTTAGTACAAATTATGGCCCTTGTTTGACTTTGAAAATTTGGTTAAAGTTTTGCCTGCTAGGTACTATCATGCACATATCTCAGTAACCGCTTATGATATTGACTTGAAACTTTGTTCATGTCTTTAGGGGTGTCATACAATCAAGGCAGATAACTCTTGTATAAATTTAGTACAAATTATGGCCCTTGTTTGACTTTGAAAATTTGGTTAAAGTTTTGCCTGCTAGGTACTATCATGCACATATCTCAGTAACCACTTATAATATTGACTTGAAACTTTGTTCATGTCTTTAGGGGTGTCATACAATCAAGGCATATAATTCTTGAAAAAATTTAGTACAAATTATGGCCCTTGTTTGACTTTGAAAATTTGGTTAAAGTTTTGCCTGCTAGGTACTATCATGCACATATCTCAGTAACCACTTATGATATTGACTTGAAACTTTGTTCATGTCTTTAGGGGTGTCATACAATCAAGGCAGATAACTCTTGAAAAAATTTAGTACAAATTATGGCCCTTGTTTGACTTTGAAAATTTGGTTAAAGTTTTGCCTGCTAGGTACTATCATGCACATATGTCAGTAACCACTTGTGATATTGACTTGAAACTTCGTTAATGTCTCTAGGGGTGTCACACAGTCAAGTCAGATAACTCTTGTATAAATTTAGTACAAATTATGGCCCTTGTTTGACTTTGAAAATTTGGTTAAAGTTTTGCCTGCTAGGTACTATCATGCACATATCTCAGTAACCACTTATGATATTGACTTGAAACTTTTTTAATGTCTTAAGAGGTGTCACACAGTCAAGACAGATAACTCTTGTTTAAATTTAGTGCAAATTATGGCCCTTGTTTGACTTTGAAAATTTGGTAAAGTTTTGCATGCAAGGTACTATCATGCACATATCACAGTAACCACTTATGGTAGTTATATCAAACCTTGCAATAGTGTTCAGGGTAAATTTTGTATCAAACAATTAATTTACCAAAAATTAAATCTATAGTTATAGATTTTGACTTTTTTTATGATTCAACTTTCCTAGTTTATACTTAATAGTTAGCAGAATTTTGTTTTGCTATTACACTGATAAAAGTTTTGTTTTATTAGCAAACACCCACAATAGTCGAGCGTGCTGTCTTATGGACAGCTCTTGTTACAAGTAGGCTGAAGCTGAAAACTAAATTGAAATGTGCCAAAATAAATACATGTGATAAGGGATAGTACCCAACAGAACACCCGTTTAAGACAAGAAACAAGACAAGAGCGGTATGGTAGTGGTTTTTACTTGACAGGATGTAGTCATAATTTAGGTCATCACTGATGCAGACGACTAGATAATACCTTGAATTTCATAAAATACTTGCATGTTATCAAATGGAATAAATAGTTGTTAGTAAAAATAGGTAATTTTACATCAGTTTGTGTATTTCTTATCATAAATTTACATTGATGCGCAACATACTTGTCAGTTTCTTCCGAGTGCAAGGCCGGGTTTTGTTTACTATGGAAGCAGGCTTTCCTGATTGGAAAACGCATCAAAGCCTCGTTATAGCGCAAAACGGAAACTAGCTCGGGAATAACTGACGCTCAAGAACGGGGGACACTACGATACTCAATTATAGACTGATGTTGCTATTATGCAATTTTTTTCAAGTTCAGATTGTCTAATTTATGACAAGGACAGGCAATATAAGTTGATGTCAAAACTCTGAGTCTGACATAAAACTGTATTCTTGTCTTCGACGTGATGTCATATAGACCAGTCAACCAATAAGATTATTAGGTCGTGTTCATTTCTTCTTTCGGTAAAAGGTGAAAACTCGGTTTTAACTGAAGACGGTAGACTCATATTCAAGTTTAAATTTATTTCAAATGAAACAAAAAGCTGTTAACAACATAGAATTATTATATATATATAAATAACAAGAAAATTATAACTTAACAGTTATAGGAGACGATTACTGTATTACATTACAGTGTACAGAATAATGGCCACGGCTGTACTTCAACAGGCTAAGCATATCTCCCGATTGGGGTATATACCTTTCAAATAAAACCTGAAAACCAAGGGAAATTGACCGATTAACGGAATATCAACATTTTCAAACTTTTGACACTTGTTTTTGTACTGATAAATTACGGCTTTCGGATAATTTGCGGGTTTTCCCCGAGGTATACAGGTCTTAATTAAATATTCAAATTAGACTGTTTTCCGGCAATTCCGTTTTTAATCATTTTTAAAGCGAAATAAATCGGCACCATTCTTGGGCTGATTTAGCACTTCATAAATATTCATTAGATTCATTCAAGGGACGCAACTCTAATTGGTTTTGCATTGCTAATGTAGGTCATCACCGTGGTCGCTATTATAAAGCCCAAAAATCGTTAATACAAACAGGCTATACTCTGTAGCCACAACGCTATCAATATATCAATAATATAGTTTCTTCGGCCATTCATAAAAATACAACAACTCGCCTTTAGAAGAAGATCTATAGAACGAATTCTAGTGGAATTTCGGTTCCAATATGGCGACTGTTCCACAGCAAAATGCATCGAACAAATAAAATAGAAACACGCATGCGCTACACTGACGTCATTATATCAGTGCTACAGCATTGTAACTGCTTCTATTACCTTATCCACATAACGCTTTGTTGCATCGAACTAAAGTTTAAAGGTCATTTTGTCCGTTTTAGTAATACAAAAGACGTATATTCATAGTAATTAATGTTAATAAATATCCAAAAATAACTTTCGTCTCGAAAACGATTTGATAGTTACAAGCTAATGGTAGATCGTCTTAGAACTTTCTTTTTTATTCTTGGTTAGTTTACATTTTAAAATTAAAGATGCATAGAGACCAGCAATGAAAGCTGAGAAATCACCTTTCCTGAATGTAAATAATTTATCCATGTTATCAGTACTGATGAGTCCTACACATAGATTATTTAAATTCATCTTGTTCAAATAAATTTTTCCACTCTTAAATGTAGAAAGTCAAGAATTAGATATCACTTTACCTGAAAACCTAAAGGTTTAAAATAGAATAGAATATCTTTATTTTAGTTAACCTGATATTTAAATCGAAGGAATTTATAATGAAAACCAAGCGCTTTTACTAGTAGTAATAGTGGAAAAAATCCACAAACTCGTGTAACACCCCTTGTATGCTATCAAAATGTGACAAGCTAAACATTGGGGCTACTGGTCCATCAGCTCAGAAGGATCTAAGGTATAGTTTATACTGCACACCTACTGTAAAAGCAGACGAAACAATGAAAAATAATTAAAATATCAAAAATATGTGGCATGAAATACACATGCAAATTTTTTTAATGTACTATGTAAATATTTATTAAGTAAAACAGAAGATAGTGATTACTAAAAATATATATGCATGTATAAAGGAAAACATATAAGTGGTCACTAAATATGGGGCAATTTCCACACCTCAGTCTGGGCCTCATCACAGACATGCTATATTAAGAACACACCGGAATTCCCCAGTATGTGTGTGGCAAGCTGAATTTTGATACATAGCAGCCAAGGAATTTTCTGAGGGATTACTTGTGAAAGAATTTTAAGGAATAACTTCAATTGTTGTACAGGAACTATTCAAACATGTCGGAAGCCAGTTTACTGCAATGTATTTTATTGGGATTTCTGAAAAGCAATTGTTATACAAAATGTAATCATCATGAGTGAATAGGGCTGAGAACCGTATCGTATCGATTACCGGTATATAGGGTTCGATTTATATATTGTATCGAATGTTCCTGTATCGATTAAAACAAGAATGATTAAAAAACTTTGTTATTTGACCCGGTAGGCTTTTGGGGACGTTTGATATCGCGTATATGTACGCATACTGATTACAAAAGTACGCTAAAATAGCCGACGATGATTCCACAGGACGCATGAAATTTTCGGGAATGGTATGTCAAAAATTACCACAATACACATCTTGACAGCTGATAAAATGTAAGGCGTTGTCTGTTTTATGCTCTCAACCAATTAGAATGTGAGGTTTTCCAATACTTAATTACTGCACAGGTAGGCGGTCGTAAGACCTGATAATTGTCTGTGTATAATCAATTTAACTGTTTAATTTTCGATGTGTTGGCTGTGAAGTTAGCGTGTTTGCTGATTAATTATCGGCTTATTACAGTTGTCGTTCAGAACCGTCAACCTTTTAAATTGTTTTTTGTTTCATTTGTTAAAACAATTTTATCAATTATTCAATTAGCGGCGTCTATGAAGAGAAGTAACTAGAAAATTGGCGTGTTTTAAGACATATTAGCGCTGTTTTTTCAGGACCATTTACGAATTAAAGGAGACATATTCACTGCTCATGTGTTAATTGTTTAACATGCATTTGAAAATAGCGGCGTGTTTGCATATAAGCAGGATTTATTATATTAATATACGATCCCCGATATAAGTGACTCGAAAAAAATGTGTTTGCAGACTAATGTCCGCTAATTTTTGCCACCGTTTTTTGAGTTAAAGAGAAACGATCCCTATTCAACTTTTAATTGTTTCACCTATTGTTTGGCTGCGTACTTGCAGAGAAATGACTCTGTTTCGATGAAAATTACGTCCTTTATTCCACCTGTACACGATTCACATGAATATTATTTTTTTTATATAAAAATAATAATTATATAAAGAACACTGCCCTTCTGGGTAAATATACATGAAAACCAGTATCTTAACATGCTTAACATGTTAAAATTGAATAAAAGAGCAAAACTGTTGATGTTTCTCCATAGTTTTCATTTTCTTTCATTCGTGGAAAATATCATATGATATATCGGATATCGGTCATTTTGTATTGATACGAATATCGTATCGATAATTTTTATTGATACTCAGCCCTACTCATTCTCATTTATGATGCTTTCGTTTAATATAACAATATATCATTGGCCTTTTATTATCTGTCTGTTCGGTTGTTTGACCGCTTACGAGAATGTAGAGAATTGTCGGTCAAAATCACTGACATCACAAGTAAAATGTAAAGAAAGACAAAACAAAAAAATAAACTGAAGACTGTAGGGTTGTAAGTCGTATTGATTAAAGTATAACAGCAAGTGATGGAATACCAGCATACACAGCTTTCTCAGTGTAACCATGGTAATGCTGATTCTATCATTCTACGCCTACAGGAAAGTAAATTTCTAGTACCTGAGCTATGGGCTTCAATATGTCACACTATTGTGCCAGCTGATCTGTCAACAGCTCATTGTGTTGCCATGTTTGATACCAGCCTCAATCTGATAATGTTTTCAGTTTCTACAGATGCATTTAACTTAATTAATATCAACATTAACAGTCAGCCTACTGTAATCTTCAGCAGAGAGTGAAATTGTATGTATTAAATGATAAATCCTTTTGTTACAGCCAGCGTACATTAATCTTCAGGAGTAAGTAATTTTAGTAAAATTGTATTATCTTTTCATTACAGCCAGCATACCATAATCTTCAGCAGAGAGTTGAGTCGTATGTATCTAGGTTTCTGAATCAGCAAAAATGGAGCCCCAAACTAAACAAGAACCAGCTGAGAGAAACGCTGCGGAGACAGATAAACCAGTGAGTTTTTATTGTACATGACAGTGTACATGTATATATATGCATAGACTATGAAATGAAATTCATGAATCACAGCAGAAAAAAGCAAATCAAGTGTAAAGCGAGATAAGCATGCAGCATCTGTTATACATGTACATTGAATATACTTTTTTTTTGTCATGCACATCTTCATGGTGGACTGACTTTAGTAGTTTACACAGTTTATTGTGCATTTAACTTGTTTAAGATTTTCACTTTCTCAAAAGAAATAGTATGAAATAATCAATATTTAGTTACAACTTTGGAAATACTCATTTTTCTTTAAATTTCAATGGACCTTTTGAAGGGTGGTATGAAAAGGCAGTTATATTCACTTGCCATCAGCTGGGTAGGGATGTATGTGTTTTATGCACAGGAAGGCAGGCATATACATGTAGTGGTTGCGAAATGCAGTTATCTCTTTATATATTTTTTTCAGCTGTAACTTTGTTACAAGTCATGGGCTTTCAATAAATTTTCACTGAATTTAAGAGCATAATGGAAAGATGTGTTAGTCACAACATTTAGGTGTCCTCAGCTCAAAGTTTCAAGGTCACACTTCAGTGTCAAAATTTAATTTTTAATCAAACAGAATTGTGATGCATCGTGACCATGTTTGGACTTGGATAGTATTGTATACTTTAGGTCTGGTATGTTGAACAAAGGTGTGGAGAGGATTGTAGAGCAGACAATAAATCCAAAGATCATGCAGTTGATCAAACCTAAAACAGACGAAGTAACCTGTGAACATCTCAACATCAGTCTCACAGAACACAAAAATGCCATGAAGAGGAAACAACAAGAACAACAGGAGAAACTAATGAAATCTCCAGATAATGCTAGCATACAGAGTTTACTCAGTATAAACTTCAATTCCCCACCTCCAGGTATGTCACATTGTATCTCAAGAAATTTCTGGCATACAGAGTTTACTCAGTATAAACTTCAATTCCCCACCTCCAGGTATGTCACATTGTATCTCAAGAAATTTCTGGCATACAGAGTTTACTCAGTATAAACTTCAATTCCCCACCTCCTGGTACAACAGGTATGCCACATTGTATCTCAAGAAATTTCTGGCATACAGAGTTTACTCAGTATAAACTTCAATTCCCCACCTCCTGGTACAACAGGTATGCCACATTGTATCTCCAGAAATTTCTGGCATACAGAGTTTACTCAGTATAAACTTCAATTCCCCACCTCCAGGTATGCTACATTGTATCTCCAGAAATTTCTGGCATACAGAGTTTACACAGTATAAATTCCAATTCCCCACCTCCAGGTATGCTACATTGTATCTCCAGAAATTTCTGGCATACAGAGTTTGCTCAGTATAACCATCAATTCCCCACCTCCTGGTACAACAGGTATGCTACATTGTATCTCCAGAAATTTCTGGCATACAGAGTTTACTCAGTATAACCTTCAATTCTGCACCTCCAGGTATGCTATCTCCAGAAATTGCTGGCATACAGATCGAGTTTACTCAGTATAAACTCCAATTTTCCACCTCCAGGTATGCTACATGTATCTCCAGAAATGTCTATCATACAGAGTTTACACAGTATAAACTCCAATTCTCCAACTCCAGGTATGCTACATGTATCTCCAGAAATTCCTGGCATACAGAGTTTACTCAGTATAACCTTCAATTCCCCACCTCTAGGTATGCTATCTCCAGAAAGTGCTGGCATACAGTGTTTACTTGGTATTAATTTCAATTCCCAACCTCCAGGTTTGCTGGCCCCAGAAATTGTCTGGCCTACAGAGTTTACTCTGTATTACTATTAACTGTAGGTTGGGATACCATGATGCACATTCAAAATGACCAGGAAATATGATACACAAGTCATCGAAACAAAAATGCATTGAATTTTGGTGTACATTATTTTCATGTAAACTAGTTGTTAGGGTATTACTAGGTGAAAATCAGTTGCCCCAGGTCATATTTTATTTGGTTGGTCTAAAGTACATTTGTGGTAGCAGTTTCTGTTTCGTCAAGTATGCATACCGTTGATGACAAAAAATAAGATTTATCTGTAAAACTGTTTTATGTAACAACATGTATTAGGTGGATAATTTTCTTCTTTTTATTTGGCACACAGGTACGAGTGCACCACCATTCAGCAATACAAGTTCTCCAGCCTTGCAACCAGGACAGTTTAACCCTGCACCTCCAGGATCAGGACTGATGGGCCCGACACCCACATCTGCCCCCACACCAGGCCAGTTCCATCCACAGCTTCCAGTCTACAGTAACACCAACCCAGCTGGTATAACATTCCCAGGGATAAGTCAACAGAGCTTTCCATTCCTGCCACATGTAAGTTTTTATGTAACTAACTGCCTTTAATCTCTTCATGGGTTGTGTTTTTTACTTCTATTTTGCCCAAAAGATTCTTTCAGATTGATTATTCATGAAAGGTTTAGTTGCTACTGATGTAGCTTGGTAATACTTTTTATTGGGTAGAATGTGCCAGATTGCTTAGTTAATTTTCCTATATACAAAATTTAATGTAGTTATTTTCCAGTATATTTGCTATTTTCTACAAGTGCCTGAAGGACGGCAGTGTATGTTCAATTTAAATCATATTTAGATTAGAGACACTTCTGTTTTTACTCTAAGGGTCATAGGATAGAGGAAGACTCTTAAAGAAAACCATCTCTGACTGGTCACCCATTGTAAAATGTGCAGGAAATCTACTGTAGTATTTTTTATGGTATCTTCTACATTTGAAATAAGCGATGCTGGTTACGGATAAACCATTGTAGATTTTGGCGATGTTTTGTTTTTAGTGATGGAATTCCCCAATGCATTTGATGGTGTCTTATATTTTAAGTCTTAAGGCGATATTGTTTAAGTTACTGATGAAAAAAGATTACAGGTTTTGTAATGTTGATGTTTCAGGGATGGAATACCTCAATGACTGCAGGATTTCCACCAGTATTTCCTGGCCAGCTGCCATTTCAAACGTTTGGTATCCCTCCTCCAGGTACAGCTCTGACAGTTCCACCTCCAGCGGCAGGGGGTATGATGATTAATAGTGCGGGGATAGTCACATCCTCACCCGGCCTCACCAAACCATCCCCAATCAAAGGTATTAAAGGTCTGAATGCTTTACTCGGACTGCCGACACCGTCAGAGGAGCCAGCACCACCAGGAACCGTCGTGCTCCCAGATGGTACCTATATAAAGAAGAAAAGACCATCTGACTTTATCACTCAAGAGGACTCTAAAGATGGCATGATGGATTCAACAGGAAATGATATGTTGTTACAAAATATACCTTTCCCAGATTCTGAGAAGGACCAGGCGGAGAGAGCAGTAAATGAGCAGATACAAAAGGCGATGCACGAGGAACTGGCTAAAGCATTCAAAGGAGAACAAGATGACAGTGATTTGGTAGACCAGACAGCAGACGGAAAGAGACAGTACAGATTTGCCTGGGATGAAGACATACAGGAGGTAGATTTGGAGGTAAGACTCTAGGATTGCCATCTTGTAATTGGGATATTTGCCCCCAGAGCTAAAAACAGAAAATCTCAAAATTACATCTTGTGCTTGACCAATGCTAATCTCAACACAGGTCCTCTGATTTAATGAACAATGTCATAGCATAAAGTCCCATAACTCTTGGATGAATTTTGGTAAAATTTTGCCCCGTTTCAATCTTACAAAGTCGGGGTATAGTTTTGTGCACAAGCTACAGTAACTATCTCCCAAATAACTGGAGATACCAAATTGAAACTGTACACAATATATTTTTGTGCAATAAACAAGGTCCTTGCATTAAGCCCCATAGATTTTGGTAAAGCATGTTTTGGTTTAAGTTAAGTAATAGGGATTTTTCTAGAGCATTTAGCAGGGTGCTGCACTCTGTCTTTTTTTTTTTTGTCCCCCATGCTACCCTTTTGTCCCCTTTTTGGTCTGTAAAACCTCAAATTTGTCATTCATGTATTCTATAATTTTCAGGATTCTGTAGGCTCCAGTGATATAAGTTCTGTGCACACTAGTGATCTGTCTCACTTTGAGGACAGCGGGAACAGCTCGGATAGCGATCTGGAAGACTTGGAAAACAAACTGATGCTGCTTAAGAGCAAGCAGAAAGCTGAGAAAATGGAAGGTGAATTTCTTGTCTTTTCTTTCTGTCTTTGTAAACAGTAAATGTTGAGACATATTAGCATGGATGGAAAAGTGTTACAAGACAAAGTTTTCCAACACAAAGCTTGGATGAAAATGGAATTGTTAGTCAATGCTTGTCTTAAAACAAGGTCCATGTTATATTCCATCAGTTCTATGAAATATAAAAAGTAAGAAGTCAGCATTTTTTAATCAAGACACAGGCTATAGGAAAAGACAAGTTGCTTATTTCAGCCCTGTCCCAGTAAGTCCATAATCATAACTGATTTTTAGAGGTTGTTTAATAGCTAACTTACCAGTAATCATAATAGTCAAAATTATTGTGGTTGTTTAGGAAACCTATGTTCACTTTTAGTTTATATAAGTTCGATATATGAAGATTATTTTTCTGTCTGTGGGAAATAAGAAGGGGAAATTGTATGAATGCCAACCAAAAGGCAAGTAGAAGTGCAAACCTTAAATCAGGTAATAGTACAAGATTTACCTCCCCTGTTCTCAATTGTCAGCAATTTCGATAGGCAAAACTGATAATTGATAAAATACCAAGAGACCTTGTATGTGACAACCACAATTTCTTGAACCTGCTGAGAAATCTTCCATAACAGCATCATGGATATATTGTGGTTATAAATCTGTTTATTTTATGATCTTTTAGCAGATTTCCCCTATTAATTCTAAAGGAAAGTTTCGTACAATATGGCAGACAATTCAGAACAAGGGAGGTAAATATTGTTGATTGGGAACTATCTACAAGGGACTATACATTACATCCGCTCCAACATATGCCTGTATTTGTTTCATATAGCCAGACGGAATCTGGCACATTATCGGCAAATAGGACTCGATATACCGGCATTCGCCGGTGTACTCCCGGTATACGTTGGATATATACCGACATGGATGAAACATATAGCCCCCATGTTAATATTTGAGATACAGCCTCAGTTTGGTGTTTTTTAATGGAGGTAATGAACACCACTTTTGTAGATTAACTGCAATTATCTAGAAGTAGTCTAGAACTTCTTTTTTTTCTTCAGAATATGAGGTGCTGCAGGAGGCAGTTGAGGCCCAGGTAGAAACTATAGAAGCTGTGAATACGAAGGCAGAGGAGGCCCTGATTGATTCCGCTGTAACAGAAACAAGCCCTGTCAAATCACAAGTCCAGGCCTCAACAGGTTGGTTCTAATATAAAATTTACTTCTCACTTGCACTGTAATTAAAAAGTTTTTGCCAAAATTGGTTATACTTGAATCAGTCATTTCACAAAATATATAAGAGAATAGCAGAATCTGTTATTGCATTTAGATCTCAAGATGTAAAATTTGTCAGACTTTAGAACATAAAAAGTGAACTCTGAATAAAGTCTGTCCAATTTTGTGATAATTAAAGTCACAGCATATATTTGAGTGTGAAGGTTAAAAATATATACAGGCCTGCTATTTTTCCGCACATGACTGGATTTCTGGTTTTCAGGACTGATCAAGAGATCCAGGTAGTATATATCACAAGACTTAGACAGTTTAAGAACCTGCCTGCAAGTTCCTATAATAAGACCACCCTTCGGACCGGCATAAAGTGCTCTTAATATCAAAATAGTCTTTTTTACTATAAAATGGGCCATTTAGTTCGGAAATGTTTTTTCTTGATATTGAGTAGTCTTAGTAGCATTAGTAGTGGAACTTTACTGTATTAAGCCTGTTCTATGAATAGATTCACAAGCTGTAGCCACGGTTGATGTGAAGAAAGACGTCCCAGGCAAGCCGCGTAAGCTGTTATCTTTACACTATAACCCGTACGACAGTGATGATGAAGAGACGAGGGAAGAAAGAAAGGCGAGAATCGTAAGTATCCGCTTAACTCAACTCACGTCCCTTTATCAGTATAGACTACACTATTTTAGGGCAAGTTAGATATCAGACTTTTAATCAGTCTACCTGAAGAAGAGGCAAAGAATAGCTTGGCCAATGATTGCAATGCATTGTCAAAAAGAATGTCTATCAAGTGCTCGAAATAAGTTCTGCTTTATTTTTTCCCAATTAATAAGCATTTTCCACTCTTTAAGTTAAATGCATATTTTTGTAGTCTGTATAAAACAGTTGATCTATAGCCTGTTAGTGACTTGCATCATGTAGCTAGTATGATCTGTTTTAATTATCATGATTGTATTTTGAATTTAGCGGAAAAAGATAAGACGTGTAAAGATTCAGTTTACCCTTTGCAGTTATCCGTTGTTCTCAGTTTCTTTATGATTTCATAACACTGTTAAAATGTTCAAGTTTTAAACATGCCAAGCCTTTCTGAGATTTGTGTTGTTTTCAGCTACTTCATTTTCACAAATTTAGAAGGTTTGATTTGCTTCTCATATATACATATTTAAACTATATGGTACATATTTTATTTACACCATGCGTGGAAAAGGCAGCTGCTGTAAAGATATATATCTCTAAACTTAATATAAGTGGTAATAAGAGATCAGGTTATCACTCTTCCCTACTCAGGTACTATACTAATGACCTCAGTCTTTTGTGGTTGCCTGAATGTCCAGCATTGTTGTCGGTCAACAAAAGGTTTGTAAAATACGCACTAGCACCTTCATTTCTTCCCTAATCCTGATCATATTTACGCACAAAGTGAATGACTATAAGATCTCGGACAAGATCAATAATCGGCTAGGGTGGATCAATATTTCCAAAGTTACAGGGAAGAAATTTGTACCAGGCTCAGATGAGTTCAAATATGAGGTCAAAAATTAAGTCATTAATTTGGTGAATAATTTGAACATTTTTTCTCAGGTGAGTGATATAGGGCCATTATGGCATTCTTGCTAACTGATGTTAGCTGTATTGTAGAGCCTTTTGTAGAATGCAAGTTCTGTTCTGGTAAAAATTACAATAGCATGATAACATAAAAGAGCATTTTATTCAGTGACGTCTTCAGGGTAATACTCGCCCAAGCATGAAGCCCCCCCCCCTCCCCCAAAGCACACACACACTAAAAATAAACAAGCAAACAATCATGTACAGTCGACATTGTATTAAGCGACCACCCAAGGGACCTTCAAAATCCGGTCTCTTAATAGAGTGGTCTCTTAATAGAATTTGTGTTATTTCTCTAGACAGACATTTTTTGAACTGTTAAAAAAATACATGTGTATATACAATGTATGTTTGTTTGTTGTATTTTGTTCCTGTATGGCATCTTGTATTAAATAACAAAATTATTCTAAAAGAATTTTTATTTTTTTTGTACATGTACATATTTTTAGATAGCAAGTCATCATCAATCATCATCATAGTCATCATTTCCAATTATGTCTTAAACGAGGTCAAATACAAACTTCTGCCTCAATTCAAACCGAAAGTAAAACCGGAAATGCGGTTGACTCTAATTTACTGACGAATATTTTGAATCAACATTAAAGCGACTGCACTCCAGATGGACAAGTTACGCTAAAAAAAGAAAATTTTCAATTTCAAGAAAACAATTGTCATTACTGTATCAGGGGCATTGTATTATGATAACGTGACAAGTTTTCTAACAAAAGAAACAATTAAAATGTGTTGTTTTGCTTACTTTTATTGTAGAATATATCACCCCGTGACTAACGGGGTGGGCTCTTTGGTATATCAATATTTTTAACTCGCATCAAATTAGCTGACTCCGTAGTGTAGTAGGTTAAGCCGCTGTAAATTTTTTGTAAGCGCAAAGATCTGAGTTCAAAACCTGGCTCGGGTAAATATTGTTTTTCTACCTTTATTTTTAGCTCTTACACAAAGAAAATAATCTTGATGCTGACAAATTGAATATATATTGATTTTACCAAAAAATTAAAATTTACTAAGAATTTGGAGTGCAGTCGCTTTAAACGTTAACATAAACTGTTCATTTGACTCAGTGCTATAAATAAAATTTTGTGTGAAAACTAAAGGATAGTTTGCATATTTATCTTCATATCACCTCAAATATTGTTAAAAAAAGATTGTGAAAATGGTGAACACTTTTACCTATTTATGCACCAAGAAAATGGTTGTTTGCTTCATTGTTTGATCGTTACATTTAATTGCCGTATTCGATGTATTTAGGTGCGAACAAACTCGCTAATTACCCGGGTGAAAAATACCTAAAGGTGTTATTCGTCAATTATTTAAAAACAGTCGCTTAATACATTTATTTAGAGTAATTGGGACCAATTTTTACTGGCCGCTGGTCGCACAATAAAATTAATGCTTAATGGAATGATTTTATATAGTGAAAACGGTCGGGAGGGATTTCAAGTGGTCGTTGAATAGAAAAGTCGCTTAATGCAGGTGGTCGCATGTACAATGTCGACTGTATTAAAAGATATGGAAAATGTTTTCAACGTATTTCACACAACATGTTTTTATTGCTGAAGTATGAAAATGCAAAATACATGGAACTGGTAAATAATTTGCATTAATCTAAAATTAGTTTATATGAAAAATAGAAGAGTGAAAAACAACAGGAAAAACAGAAGTTTTAATTTTTTAATTATTCATAAAAACAGTGTTATGAAATCATTTTACATCTTGCAGTTGTTTTTGTCATTGTGTTTTGGTTCATTGTGTGTTATTTGCTAGATATTTTAAAAATGGACTTTGTCTTTATTGCAAGTGACTTTACAAGTGAGTAGAGAAATATGTTCTCTATAACATTGAAACTGGAAGGATAATAAAAACCTTCTTATGGTCACAAAGGGAAATGATGTCATGGCAGAAACTTATTTTACTGGTATGTGGATGGCATGAGTTATTTCCACGCAGTGTGATCTTGAAGGTTTTTTTTCACCCAGAAGTTGATGTGGGAGAGATGTGTGACAGTTTGATGATATTCAGTTTTAGAATCATAAAATCTAGCAGATAATTAGCATTGTACACTGTGTCAAGCCCTGGATAAGGTTCTCAAATAGGTAGAGGTATTGAGTAATGACAGGCCATTTGTTGAATCCAGCAAGTTGTGATGGTGAACTGTTCCCTTGGAATAGACCCCTACCCTGTAAAAGCCCTGCTTTATGAAAACCACCCTTTTAAATTGATCCTTATTAAGTGGTGGTGCCCTGCAGTTTGTACTGGATCCATTTTGTTTATGTATCTGTCTTAGGGATCCCAGATGTTACTTTGAAGCAATTGTTTATTGTAAATGTGCAATATTCAAGATGATTTGAATGTATTTTTCGCGAATTTCCCACTTTGCTTATTTAAAAATCTTGTGAAAGTTTACTTTAAAATACTATTAGAGAATTCTCCTTTCTTGAATTTAAAATTTGCAAATGAAACTGTTTGTTCACAAATTGGAAATTTTCATCATGTTTAAATTATGTAATTTACACTACTGTATTTAATCTTTTTATACGGTAAAATTTTTGTTAGATCTGTGCAGTTTGTACTTACAGACTTTATGAATTGTCTTTAAATGTATTTTCCTCTTTCCTTACTAATTTGTTTAAATTACCAATCTCCTCTGTTGGTTCGTTAGAAATATTTTACAAGAAGAAATTCAGTGCATGTTTTTTGACTGAAATATAAGCAGTCTTCCAGTCTGAATTTTCTATTGGCAGGCTAAAGAAAAGGAAGATCGTTATCAGCGAAGATTACATCGTCGAGCTGAACTGGAAGCAAAACGTAAGGATAGAGAAGAAGAAAAATTACGTCAGATACGAGAGAAGCTTGAGCGTGCAAGAGATGCACAGGAGAAAGCTGAGAGAGAGAAGGCAGAAAAACAGGAAAATATGGAGCCAGAAGTGGAAGATGCAGGAAAAGAACAGACAGTGGTAGCATCAGAGATAAAGGTTGAGACAGCCATAGCAGACAAAGTTGAAGAAACTGCACCAGAAGCTGACATAGAACCAAGTGAAGAAATAACTTTAGAAAGTACATCAGAAAGAAGTGCTGAAGTTGATGATACAAAGGAAGCAGTAGATCATGCAGAAGTTACTGGTAAATATATCTGTCAGAATGTGTGTGAAATTATATCTAAAGGGATTATTTGTTTAGAGGATATGTCACCATTAGTATGCAACATTTCTGATACAGACTTTATATTAATTTGAAAGATTAATGGTCAGACTGCAAAGTAAAATTGGACCAGTTGACAAGCAAAACCCACATACCATTTTCAGGCTAGTTTTGATGGATGTGCAAGCTGATCATGGTCTACCCCAGTTGCTAATGCAGGAAAAGGATCCTTCCAATACAGACATTTCTGTTTACATTTCAAACCTTGTCTAACATTTAACTCTTTGAATAAAATGAAACAAGATAGATGAATTTTAGGACTTTCATGTTGTTATATGAAACTGCCTTACCAGTGTATACTGAACTTCTGTTTACAGTGCTAGAAGAGCAGCCTGTAGAACATGTAGAAAGTGAAGGTAAAGCTGAAGAAACTGCTGAAGCCACAGATGAAAGCCAAGAGGAAATGGAAGATGTTAAGAAGGAAGTTGATGAAACAGTTGTTGTCAAGGAAACAGAGGCAGTCAAAGAGGAAATAAGTGCAGTAGAACCAGAAATAAAAGAAGGTGAAAAATCAGTAAAATTTATTTCAATAAAATAAATATTGTTTGTCTTAACAAAAGAAATTGATTAAATTTATGTGCCATTTTAATATTTTATATTGATGATGTTCTGGCCATGTATGAGTATATCTTATTGGCTCAAGTAACAGCTTTACTTGAACAAAAATAGTTACATAAAAAATAACATTCTCAAAGTTTTGAGCCTAGGCATTTTAGTGCTTCTGAAAGTGACAGACATGTCTTTACCTTTTTATTAGCTCACCTGAGCTGGCTCAGGGTGAGCTATTAGGATCGATGAATGTCCGTCGTCCGTCGTCTGTCGTCCGTCCACAATTAGTTCGTTAACGCTCTTGTGGTCACATTTTTGCCTCAATTGTCAGGAAACTTGGTCAGGATGTTTGTACCATTTATTACTCGGACGAGTTCGAATATGGGTCATCACGGATGAAAAACTAGGTCACATGACCCAAAAATAGAAAAATCTTGTTAAGGCTCTAGAGGCTACTGTTTCAGTCCAAATATCCTGGCAATTTGTCAGAAAGGTTGTTTGGTTGATTTCTAGCTCAAGTTTTAATATGGGTCACCTGGGGTCAAAAACTAGGTCACACAGCCCAAATATGGAAAAACCTTGTTAACACTCTAGAGGTAACATTTTCAGCCCAAATATCCTGGAAATTTGTCAGAAAGGTTGTTTCGATGATTTCTAGCACAAGTTCGAATATGGGTCATCTGGGGTCAAAAACTAGGTCACAGAGCCCAAATATGGAAAAACCTTGTTAACACTTTAGATGTTACATTTTCAGCCCAGATATCCTTGAAATTTGTCAGAAAGGTTGTTTCGATGATTTCTAGCTTAAGTTCGAATATGGGTCATCTGGGGTCAAAAACTAGGTCACAGAGCCCAAATGTGGAAAAACCTTGTTAGCACTCTAGAGGTTACATTTTCAGTCAAATTTCCTTGAAATTTGTCAGAAAGGTTGTTTCGATGATTTCTAGCTCAAGTTTCAGTATGGGTCATCTGGGGTCAAAAACTAGGTCACAGAGCCCAAATGTGGAAAAGCCTTGTTAATACTCTAGAGGTAACATTTTCAGCCCAGATATCCTGGAAATTTGTCAGAAAGGTTGTTTCGATGATTTCTAGCAACTTTGTTAAAAGCAGTTGTACTCGGGTGAGCGATAAAGGGCCATCATGGCCCTCTTGTTGTTTAACCTCCCATGCAGCTAAATGATACCCATATTTTCGATCAGAAATTGATTTCGATGAAATTTTACACCAACATTTCAGACTGTAGTTATTGGTAGACTGCATGTTCAAACTAGGACTAAGGTATTGAATTTTAATAAGTTTATTTAGTGCAGTAGCAGAGTCTTTAGTACAGTTTATGACTAATCAAATGATTTGGTTTCCATAGTTACAGATGAGAGTAAACCTGAAACAGTGACAGAAGTAAAAGATACCAGCACTGATCATAATGTATCAGACACTCAAGGACCTGATACCAGTGTTAACACAGAGTCCTCAGCCACGGCTACCGAGTCCAGTGTGAATCTTGACACAAGTATGGCCGAGCCAATAAGCTCTGCTGAAAAGAAGAAACAGAAACGTAAAACAAAGGCAGAGCTGAAAGCTGAACTCAAAGAACAGAAAGTCATGGAAAGAAAGAGTAGAAGGCAAAGAATAAGAAATAAAAGGTAAAAACTTTATTTTTAGCTCAAGGTGAGCTATTGTGATCGCCTGGTGTCTGTTGTCTGTCTGTCAACACTTAACCTTGTGTATGCAATAGGAGGTTGCATTTTTCGTTGGATCTACATGAAACTTGGGTCAGAATGAATGTTTTGATGAAATCCAGGTCGAGTTTGAATATGGGTCATCTTAGGTCAAACATTTGGTCACAGGGTCAAATCATAGAAAAACCTTGTGTAAGCAATACAGGTTGCATTTTTTCATTGGATCTTCATGAAACTTCGTAAGAATGACAGCCTTGATAAAATTTAGATTTGGTTCGAATATGGGTCATCTGGGGTTAAAAACTAGATCACGAGGTCAAATCATGGGAAAACCTTGTGTACGCAATATAGGTTGCATTTTTTGTTGGATTTTCATGAAACGTGGTCAGTATGATTGTCTTCATTAAATCTAGGTCGAGTTTAAATATTGGTCATCTGAGGTCAAATACTAGGTCACCTGCTTTAAAATCTTGTGTATGCCATACAGGTGACATTTACAACCCAATCATCATAAAAATTGGTCGGAATGTTTGTGTGGATCACCTGGGTTTAAAAACTAGGTCACCAGGTCATTTCAAAGGAAAACCTTGTTGGTACAAGTCACATTTTATAGCCAATCATCATGTAAATTGGTCAGAAGGTTTGTCTAGTCAAGGTCAAGCAGAATATTTGTGTTTATGATATATAGTTCAGGATTAAAGTTTGGTCACATATGGTCATAAGTCATTTTGGCCCTCTTGTTTTATCTGTTGTATGTTTGCTCATAAATCATAGAATCTGAAAGCCAATATTGAAGCTCTCTGTTCATCTATTTTAAAAACTAGCTTTTACCTATGGTGCCACATGCACATTTTTGTTTAGAATGCTAAACCTGTCAACTGTCTTACATTATTGAAGAGAATGATATTTACATGTATGTTTTTGTTGTTAAAGCACTTCTTCATGTTAATGAAAGAAACAGTTTTCAGCTGAGGGAATTTACACTTGATTTAAAATTAAGTATGCCTCCATCAAAGGTTGTGGTATAGGACAGATAGGGGGGAAGCTAGCCTGGTCACCAGGCCCTGAAATATCTCTTTTACTATAGGGGGGGGGGGGGGGGGGGGGGGGGGGCTTATCTATCAGTTTTGTTTTAGGGCCAGTCTACTATCCAGCGCCGATTCATGATAAAACGCCCCAGTATACAAAGCAAAATCATATAAAAAGACTGGAAATAGTGCATGAATTATAATATATTGAAAAAACATAAATTTTATCAGACTAGTAACTAGTCTAGGGGGAAGCTTATAGATTCACACTTTTCAATTTGAGTTCTCATACTTGTATTCGCATGGAAATTGTGATGTCTGTTGTAATAGTAATTCAAAAGTATTCATTCACACACCAAATATAAAAGTTTTGTATGTCTTCTTTTGTTAAACACATATATAATCTAGAATTGCCCTTGTCTGTCTTTTTGTCTGTCCATCCCTCCGTCTGTCTGTCTGTCTGACATGATTGTGTATGTGATTTTTGTTGTGTATTTTAATCTGTCTGGAAACTTGTATGTATGTAACTACAAAATTTACAGCATTTTAGTTAGTCATGCAACTTTACAGAAAACTGTCACATTTTGTTTGTTATTGAACTCAGTAAGAGATAGCAAAGTTATTTCCCTTGACTTGACAAAAATGGTAATTTTCAGCTTATGTTCTCTACTATATCTGTAAAGTATTTTTAAACATACAGTTACGTTGTCTGCATGAAGTTGTGCTTCTAATGTTTCGTTTTCCATTTATCACAGTAAGAGCAGACCCAAAGCGGGTTTTAACACTATTATTGTGTTTAGGTAACACTACGTACAGTGACAATAATTAAAGTGGGAAAACACAACCTAGTTCTGAAAGTTACAAGACTAAGATAACTGTTAAATTGCAACATGTATATTCTGTTGTAATTGCTTTGCGCAACTTAGTACATGTACATGTGTTTTATATGATGTCTTACTAGATGTTCTCATTGTTTAGCAGCTCAACTGACTTTGGCAGTTTCTGTAAAATATCTTAATATACTCCTCACTTTTCACATACATTCAGTAAACTTTACGTTGTATCATTGGCTCAAAGTTATCCTGTTCCATTTTGCTATTGTTTCAATCAGAGTGTTAAGGTCTCTGTCTTGAAAAATAAGAAACTATCAAGCTGCCATGCAAAAATGTCAGTGGTCAGTGGTTGCAACTGGGAGCCAACTTGTGGCAGAGTTGTTGCAGGAATTTGCAGCGTTTTCTTTAGCAGTAAAACTTTATACTTAAATTAGCAAAATGTATAAATTTACCACATCTCAGACATGCTAACATGCAGTTATTCATGAATTTCTGCTGTATGAAATCAAATATATTCACCAGAATATTGTAATTTCTAGGATTTCCAAAATAGTTAAATATAGCACTGAGAAATGTTTTCCAGTTATACCATAGGCAGTTGTGTTTGGACATTTTTGTTACAACAGGGTTTTGTGTGGTTTACCTCATGTGATCAATTAAAGATCTATCGCATCTGTTCACTTAGTTTAAATGTATCTAATTGATTACAAATCTGCCTTGAGGTCAAGGAAGCTTGTACGGTTGTCAATTTATCACCACAACATAAAATGACTCTACATATCTTACTTTATGTATACATGCCAGTAGTAAAATAATGAAAGTTTTTTTGTTTATCCAACAAGGATATCCTGTTCAATTTTTTGCTGATATGTTTTATAATTATAGTGCAATTCCTGGTATAGATCCTTGTTTTGTAGGATGTTTGTATTTAGAATTCAATACAATTGAATTCAATGATAATAATAATTCAGTAAATTCAATTGTATGTAGATAAATGGTACCCACTCTGGTGTAGAACATAGAATTTTTTATGAAGGTAATATTAATTTTAAAAATCACATTTGTCAGCTCATAGGTTGAGGAAGACTTGATATACGTATAGGGTCACTGGGGCCAAGGTCATTGTTACTAAATATACCAAACAATATTAACTCACTATATATTCATATGATTGTGAGGTATCTGCAAAAAACGAAGTCACTCATTTCTTACAAAGTGCGTTTGTGGTAGTATAAATCACTTTCAGTGATAGCTCTAGTTTGATAAAATACATAATGTATAACGTCATGGTGACACAGTTTATGGCCATGGTTAGCCGACATGTGGTTATCATAGAGGTCTGTGTGTAGTGGTAGACAGGTATGTGTGAAGCCAACCTGTGGCTGTGGTAAGGTATCAGTCTGTGGTTGGGAAATAAACTGCTGATAGTGCTCAATTTAACTTCCTCTCACCTGCCCGATTTTTCAGTCAGATAGCGTGTGTGTGTGATCCTCCTTAGTTCTGTCTTGACTGTATGTTTGCTGTAATTATACAGTATAATTGTGGTGTTGGTACCTGAATGATGATTGTCATGTATAGGAAAGGTTGTTTACTGATTTAGAGACTAAATCGTCCTTATTTCCTACAGTTCAAATCAGTTTGTAGTCTATACTGTACTGAAGACGACTTATGGTCACCATAGTGATGCAGCAATGTCAGTCGAAGTAAAAATAGTGCAGCAAACCAAATACATAGGAAAAAATAACTGAGCCACAAAAGAATTATGTTGGTGTAGTGCACAAGTCATTAGAGTTTCGCTTTGTACAGTTTAAGGTAGCAGAGATCTAACTCACATTAATCTTCAAAAGTTTGTATCTTCTATATCCCCTTATCTGCCCATCCAGAACTGTCTACAAATTTCTGTGGTGGATTTTGAAATTACTACAAATCTTCACAATCATTAAATGATGAAATATTGGCTAGATCCAGGTCTGTAGGCACAAAGGTCAAAGATCTAACATGGCAACAAAATATACAGTTTTGGCCGTATATCCAAAATTTAAAGATGGATTTCCATATAATTACACACAAATGTTTAACATCACAATACAATGTGATATGCAAGACCTAGGACCCTAGAAGGACAATGTAGTATCAAAAGGAGAACCATGAGAGCTACATGTATATATCCAAAATCTTATCATGATTTTTCAAATAACTACACATAAATGATAAATATCATATAACATAATATATAGTAATGCAACAAAAGTCCTTAAACTTAAAGTTCAAATTCACATGATGGATCAAAGTTCAAAAATGGGATTCAAAGTGTGTGTAAGAGCCATATTTGTCAGTTATTTGTTGTCCCCTGTTCCTAAAACATTATCTGTACCGTTTCAGATATATGTCAGATGAGTTTGTGTACAAGGGTCTACCAAGCTCACACCTGAGTGAGAGCTATGATGAGACAATGGTGATTGAAGAAACTGTTGAGATGATAGAGATAGATTCAGAACAACAAACATTTGAATTTGATGGAAGCCAGGTTAGTTAAAGTCCCAGGAGCACTTAGGATGTAAAAATCACTTGTAGCTCTCATAGTACCAAGAAAGCTGTCTTACCGGCAAAGTTAACCCTTTTTTGTATGAAAAATATTTCTATTGTTGCTTTTAGAATCCAAGGTACATGGTATAAATATAGCGCAGTAGTTTTGATAAAGCAAAGATTAAGAAACAATGTCCAACAACACTTTTTGAAGAAATATGTCATATACTTTATTATAAGATGAAATAGAACACAATTATTCATAATTTTATCAGTAAATTTATTATAAATTTATGAGCACCTAAGTTAGTGCTACTGGGACTTTTAAGGCAAATTCAGAGCATTTTACTGGTTTAACATTTTGCAGTTGGTCAGAATGTTGTTGTCAGTGTGTACATGATCTGTATATAATGAATTACACATGTATAGCAAACATGCATCTTCATTATATATATCACAGTTTTAAGTTGATTTTCATGAAACATACAAGGTAATATTGATGTACTTTGTATAGAAATCAGGCTATGGTGAAAAAAACAGTTTATGATCTATGGAAAGCCTGTAACACTACATTAAATTATTGCAAACCCTTATTATACGCCCGAAGGGGACGTATTATGTTATCGCCTCAGTGTCCGTCTGTCCGTCCATCCGTCTGTCCGTCCGCACGCACGATGGGTACCTTGGGTGGTAGGAGGTGTGGCCTAAGACAATAGAAATCTATTGTCTTCATTCCGTCTTTTGTCCCTTAAGTGGTCATTCTTTTGTTACTTAAGTGGTCACTCTATTGTTCGAGAACAATGGAAATACCACCTAATAACACCTTCGTATGGGCGTCCGTCCGTCTGTCCGTTAGCAATTTCCCTTCCGCTCTGTAACTCTTGAACCCCGTGAAGGATTTCGAAGAAACCTGACACAAATGTTAACCAGACTGAGACGACGTGCAGAAGCAATGTTCCGGATGGCTGGATTCAAGGTCAAGGTCATACTTAGGGGTCAAAGGTCATATGATTTTGTTTCCCTTCCGCTCTGTAACTCTTGAACCCCGTGAAGGATTTCGAAGAAACCTGACACAAATGTTAACCAGACTGAGATGACGTGCAGAAGCAATGTTCCGGATGGCTGGATTCAAGGTCAAGGTCATACTCAGGGGTCAAAGGTCATATGACTTTTTTTCCCTTCCGCTCTGTAACTCTTGAACCCCGTGAATGATTTTGAAGAAACCTGACACAAATGTTTACCACATTGAGACGATGTGCAGAAGCCATGTTCTGGGTGGCTCGCTTCAAGGTCAAGGTCAAACTTAGGGGTTCAAAGGTCATATGACTTTTTTTCCCTTCCGCTCTGTAACTCTTGAACCCCGTGAAGGATTTCGGACTTTTTTCCCTTCCGCTCTGTAACTCTTGAACCCCGTGAAGGATTTCGAAGAAACCTGACACAATTGTTAACCACATTGAGACGATGTGCAGAAGCCATGTTCCGGATGGCTCACTTCAAGGTCAAGGTCACACTTAGGGTTCAAGCGTCATATAACTGTGTGGATTTTGCTCTTGATTACAGTGCTCTTGTTGCCCTTGAATTATCGAAAATTATGAAATTAGCCTTCTCAGCTCATAGTTCAAACAGGTGAATTAGCCTTGTCTGCTCTATAGTTCTAGCAGGTTTTACAAAACAAATGAACTGCCAGATACTGAGTTATGCCTCCTTGACGGGCGTATTTTGTGACAGTTTGGCACTCTTGTTAACATTGTACAGATCACATTTTCAATTTGAATGCCATGAAAATTGATCGGATGGTAGTTTGAATGTGTTGAAGATTCAATGTGTATCATTATGATCTATGTTAAAATTAGACCCTGTTTGGTGAAAACCTAGGACAGTACACTCAACTGGTTTAGAAACGCTAAAGTGGCAAAATATTTATTTTAACAGTGTTAATGTGTTTCAAATTTATTCAAATTTCATACACAACAAAAACAATATAAAATTGAATTCTTGTAAAAAATTCAATAATTCATCGTAAAAATATGACTTAAATAGAAATAAAAATAGCGTCATTCAAATAAAAATGTTCAACAGGGGAAATCTTGGCGTTTCTAAATCTGTTAAGTGTATATGAAATCTCATAGCTAAATTTGGTAACATTCAACACTTGAACAGGTTTTATTGTTTATTTGATTTTCATAAAACTTGAAATTTAGAGCAATGATATCCGGGTAGGTATATGTAGGTCTGTCATGGCCCAATTTGTCATACCAACACTGTCTGCAGGCGCACTAACTCTGTATGATGATAAAAAAATATACATTTGAAATGGTAGGTTAAAATATACATTTGAAATCATAGGTTATATGTACATTTAAAATAAAAGGTTAAAATATACATTTGAAATAATAGGTTATATGTACATTTAAAATAAAAGGTTAAAATATAAATTTTAAAAAATAGGTGGAACTAGTTGAGATACCACTGCCAGATGGCAGCGAAGGTCATCAAGTTGCCTTGGAGACAGTTGAGTTCACCGAAGTTGACATTCCGGAAGATGGTGGTGAAGTTCTTGTGGCAGAAGGGGAAACCTATGTTGTCACAGATACTGCAGAAGGTGATCCTGATATACCACTAGAAGGTATTTTATAATCCTGATGTACCACTAGAAGGTATTTATACCCCCGAAACAAAGTTTAGGGGGGTATATAGGAGTCACCTGGTGGTTGGTTGGTTGGTAGGTTGGGGGGGGGCTGTCTGTTGCATTTTCCTTGTCCGGTGCATAGCTTGAAAACTACTAGTTGGAATTCAATACAACTTCATACAATGGTCAAGCACATTGAGAGGAAGTGCAGTGTACAAAAACCATAACTCCATCTTGATTAATTACAGAGTTATTGCCCTTTGTTACTTTTCCTTGTCTGGAGCATAGCTTGAAAACTACTGGTTGGAATTCAATACAACTTCATATAATGGTCTAGCACAATGAGAGGAAATGCAGTGCACAAGAACCATAACTTGTTCTTGAGTAATTACAGAATTATTGCCCTTTATTACTTTTCCTTGTCCGGAGCATAACTTGAAAACTGTTGGTTTGAATTCAATACAACTTCATACAATGGTCATGTACATTGAGAGGAAGTGCAGTGCATAGGAACCATAACTCTATCTTGACTCATTACATAGTTATTGCCCTTTGTTACTTTTCGTTGTCAATACAACTTCATACAATGATCAAGTACATTGAGAGGAAGTGCAATGAACAAGATCCACAACTCCATCTTGGCTAATTACAGAGTTATTGCCCTTTGTTACTTTTCCTTGTCCAGAGCATAACTTGAAAACTACTGGTTGGAATTTAGTACAACTTCATACAATGGTCAAGCACAATGAGAGGAAGTGCAGTGTACAAGAACCATAACTCTGTCTCGACAAATTACAGAGTTATTGCCAAAAACAATATCTTGTTTTTAGTTTTTTTTTGCAAGGTATTCTGTTACTATGAACTTCTTCAGTTTATAAAGCAGTCTTTTGGGGGTATTAATCACATTTATAGATAAGTCTTGTTTATATTCCTGATATACCACTAGAAGGTATTTTATATCTTCTGTCAAGCGCATTTTCAGCTTACATATTATGCTTAGGTTAACCTATTTGCATCATATGTCAGTTTACTTTTACTGTGAAAACTACTTCTCCAAGTCTGGATATTTTCAAAATTGACTGATTTTGACCACAACAATGTTCTTATTTCAGTCTGAATTATTGCTCATGATTTTGACCTTGGTCTGATGGTCTTTGTTTTAGTGAAATTCCCTGCAGGAGAAGACTGATACTTTCAAATACAAATTTAGATTAAGCTTACTTTAGTACATAATTTACCACAGTAGAAAAGGGATTTTGGAAGTTGTAGATAAAAATTAAATTGGGGGATAGCAGTACCTTAGGGATAGAGTTTCTGGTTTCCTTTGTTATGTTTCAGATTAAAAAAAGTACATGTACTTTCGTCCTTCATTTGCTATTTCATAACATACTGTTATTAAGTGTTTCAATAGTTTCAGGAACATATTTAGAGTGAATTTACAGAAAATTTTACAGACATTTTTGTACACACAGGGTCAGGTTGTTAAGGTAAAATGGCAAACCTCTGTGGTATTTTTTGTACACACAGGGTCAGGTTGTTAAGGTAAAATGTCAAGCCTCTGTGGTATTTTCAGAAACAATATATATCACATAATACTATGAACTAGACAATGATCACTAATTTCAGGTGAGACAATTATAGAAGACACACCCCAGACTGAGGAGGTAGAGGTTACCATGGCAGAGACTGGTATCGAGACAGGGGGTATAACCACAAGGTCACGTAGCAAGGTCACAGATGATGTCAATTCAAGCGACCAATCTGACTTAAAATTAGATACACAATCTGGCCAGAGTGAAGGAAAGAAGAAACGAAAAAGACATTCAAGTCAGTCAAGTGGCGGAGAGCCTGCGGCGAAGAAACAGAGCAGCCAACCTGAAGGGAGACAGCTGAGGTAATTGAAGTTAAGGAAGCAATGTATGAAATTCAACTGAACGCAGTGAACCATATTTCACTTTGAAAAATTCTTTTTTAATATTTTGGTCCCAAATACATCAAGTACTGGTAATGGACATCCATAAGGATAACTAATAATTATTTCCAAAAAAAACCCCCACAACAACTTCATGAAGGAATTATGTGACAAAGCCATTTCTTTCTGTAATTATTTGAACAAACAAATTTTTTCATGATCTGTTCTTTTTTTAGACACAAGGACAACAGATCTGAGAAACATGAATCAAAGTCAAGGAAAAGTTACAAAACAGATGATCTGTACAAGCCTCGTCACTCATTTTCTCGAAAGTCTGCCTCATCCCCTCCTCCACTGCCAAGTGGGCCGCCGCCACCTCCCTCAGAGCCATCACCTCCCCCGCTACCCCCACTTCCTCCACCTCCCTCAGAATCCCCAGTTGGCGAAAAAGACAACGAGCTCCCACAGGCCCCAGAATCACCGGATGCATCAGCATCTGAATCCGATGCTTCTTCGAAAGCTAGTACCACTGGGAGCAGAAAGAGGAAAAGACGTTCTAGATCAAAGTCTACTTCACCAAAGAGAAGTAAAAGGTCAAGGTCAAAATCAGGAGGTTCAGTGTCCTCATCATCCAGGAAGAGATCAGCATCTTACTCAAGTAGGTCATCATATTCAAGAAAAAGGTCAAAATCAAGCAGAAGTCGATCAAGGTCATTGTCTTCTATAAGCAGCGAATCTCGTTCAAGGTCAAGATCAAGGACATCTAGTAGATCTAGATCATACAGTAGATCTAGGTCAAGAAGCAGGACAACTTCTGGATCGAGATCTGTTTCTAGATCAAGGTCAAGGTCAATATCATCAGTATCGTCGAAGCGTTCAGCGTATTCTGATGACTCCGAGGAACGGCGGAGGAAGGCGAGACCTTTATACGAGGTTGATTTTGGTGAGGCGGCGAAAAGGGCAAGACAGAATGTGATGATGCCTCCTTTTGGGCCCAGAGGTCCGGGCCCAATGGGACCTAGACCACCTATGGTGCCAATGGGACCAAGAGGGCCTATGGTACCAGGGTAAGATATCAAAGTGATCTATTTCTGAAAACTTGCTTTGTTTATAGGGTATAGTCTATCTGCAATAGAGCATAGTTTCAGAGTTGACTTTCATGAAAAACCTCACTGAACAATTTCCAAGCTTAAATAGTTTTGTGATGTGAATATTTTGCTTATACATACAGTTGACTCTCGTTATCTCGAATTTCAAGGGACCAGACCTTTTACTTCGAGATAAACGAAGTTCGAGGTAAGAGGAGGGGCTTTTAGTTGTTGTTGTTTTGGACGTATGTTGACAAATAGTGCACAAATTCCCTGTTTTCAAGACAGACAACTATTTGTATTTATTTTATTGATGCACATTTTCCCTGAAACTTTGGAACACAAATTAAATTTTAATTACATTTTATTTTTGCATATACCCAAACAGCCCTTAGTAATAAATATCAAGCACATCTACATACTTGAGTGTATCGCCAGGTGAAAACGAGATAGCACTTACGCAAGTAGGCAATAAAGAAAAAGGCGTTATCTTGAACCGGAAGTTAGAACATGTCATATATTCTAAACATAAGAACAGCAATCTAACTACAAAACAAAATATTTACAGACTGATATATTCATTCAGAAATCATCTATTTTATAAAACCAACTATTATCGGATTTAACCTCTCAAATAAATTAAGGTCTTTAAAGTCAATTATCGCATTTTTCATCATTAATTACACGTAGTCAGGACAATTAAAGTAAATCCATGAAAAACAAACAATCATTATGACACATGTGAATTGGGAAGACAGAACGTGTCAACCTTGCTTTTGGCCGCCGCACTTTGATCCGTCGGCGACTTTCAATTGGACTTAACAAGATGACAATACAATGGAATTTGATTGGCCGGACCAAAAATCCCTTGACACATCCGGAGTCTCATATGTCAAATTTTTGTCTTAAAAGGAGTTAAAGTACATAGATAAAGAAGGAAATTTGACTTGACTTTAGAATTTCTTCACTTAAACGGAATTTCCAGGCTAAATAGTTTTGAGATACTGAGAGTCAACTGTAGTTGTGACATTGGAGTTTCGAGTTACGGTTCTCCTTGCTTTACACTGAGATGGTTATTTGAGGCCCTAGCTTTAGTATTGTATATAAACAAGTAGTTTTGCATTATCATGACTGTACTTTTACAGCATGTATCTATGTCATTTTTCCTTGCTGGTTTAGAACTTGGTACAGGAGATGTTATGTTGCAAAAGTGTTTTTCATAGAACTTTTACATACTTAATTTGTGTTAGTTGACTTTAAATAAAATCATTTGAATTCACTTAATCAGTTTTCTATTTTAGACCATTTCCAATACGGGGACTGCCACCAATGATACGTGGGCCACGAGGCATGGTCAGAGGCCGGTACCTGTCTCCCAGACATATCGGTCCAGATGGTTCCCCAATCAGACCGCCTGTAGTTTCTCCTGTGAAATCATATTATCCTCCAGGTGGACCAATGATGATGCCTCCTGGACCAGCTTGGGATGACCCTCACAGACCAAGAAAACCTAAGTATATATGTTATTTCATTTTGCCTACATTCATATATAAGTCCAGATGAGATGCCCTGGCTGATCTAGGCTGATGTTGGTTTTTGTGAAACGGGTCAGGGATTACTGTAGACTGCCAAAAAGGGCAGGTAAGGGCAGAGTATCAGAAAACACTGTATAAAATTGAAAACCTTGATTTTAGAAGAATGTAACACCTTTATATGATAAAAGTATTGTTTTATTTTGCTAAGAGATGCAGCAGGGGGGCAAAAAAATGACATCAGGGGTAGTAAATAATGCTTCAGAAAAATGCTTAAGGATGTAGATGAAAAAGTTACAAAATGCATTGCATTAAAGTAACATACTGTAATATATGACATTTTGTGTTTTCAGATATGATGAGGAAGATTACTACCCTCCAGACGACTTGCATGAAGGACCTGGAAAAACCGGTATTACTGAACGTGGAACATTGTATAGGGAGGATAAGACCCCTTCACCTCCCCCAGAGAGGAGACCAGCGTACACACCTCCAGTAGTTTATCGTGAGGGATCTATGTCCCCTCCCATACCTACTGGTATCACGGAGAGGGGAACATTGTATAGAGAGGACACTTCTCCGTCCCCACCTCCAATGTACAGAAGAAGAATGGAAACAGAACCTTCGCCTCCATTGAGACCAAGACATAGGATGGAGTCACTGTCACCCTCACCACCTCCGGCTTTACGTCGACGAACACGTAGTACACGCAGTGGATCATATGAATCTATTTCTCCATCACCCCCACATCATCCTAGACGTCTGTCTGTCTCCCCTCCCCCACACCCCTTGAGACGTTTGTCGGTATCGCCACCTCCAGTTCAAAGAAACACGCCACCTGTGCTGCGTCGCACCAGAGCCCAAATCACAGGGACTCCATCTCCTCCATCTTCAGGAGAACTTACGCCATCACCCCCAGATCTAAGAGATAGATCACACTCTCCAGTTAGTCCTGGACCACTAGGTCCTGTCTCCCCTCTTTCACCCAGAGGTCCAGCCTCACCGCTTGAATCTTTAACACCTTCCCCTCCCGACCCGCGAGAACGTCTGGCACCTGCTTCGTCCCACGAGTCTCCTCGTAGATCCAGACGTCACAGAGCAAGGGAACCAGCATCACCGTCTTCAGCTTCAGAGGTTGCCTCTCCACCCAGACTGAAGCGGGGAACCAGAAACAGTTCATCAGTAGATGAGGAGTCAGTGCAGTATGTTACAAGGGAAACCAGATCACGACATGCCAAGAAATCTTCAAAACGTTCTAAACGATGAACATCTTACTATTTCAAACTAAACTAATTGTAAATTCAATAAAGTGTCCTATTGTTGTGTACCTTTAAAGACAGCCGGATGCTCGATGTGCAATCTGTTTAAACAATCTTCTCAAAAACACTATGCTACGAGGAAGCGGTGTACTTTAATCAGATTGCCTGAATTGTCAATAAGTAGAGTTTTCAAAATATTGAAAATTTGGACGAAAGAATGTGAAGAGCACACTAAAACACTTCGTCATTTGTTACATCTGTGGTTTTGTTACTGATCTAACTGATGATCAGTGTATTTGCTGCTTTGTTATTGTGTATGTTTACAGTTTTTGCTACTTAATCATGGTTCAACATGAAAACATTACCAGCAACAGTGATGCCCTACGAGATAAGAGGCTAACCTAAAAGTTGAATAAGGAAAAAAGTTATAAGGAAGGGGTGTGGTTTTTACAGAGATATCCTAAAACAACATTATTATATTGTAATATTTTGATAGATGTAGATGTTCATACAGTTTTACCAACATTTGTCGAAATATTTCTTACCAATTGTATTTTTCACAGATTTATGACTCAGTCTTGCTGATCTGTGCGATATTTTTCTGTGTAAAGTTGGCTCTGACCAGTGTCAGTGGGTGGGTTAATACAGAGTAACAGTGTTTCAGCCGGGACCCAGTCGTTCAAAAGGCTAATTATAAGGAACTCTGTTTGAACCTCAATTGATTTATGTTGAGAACAGCCAGTTAAAGGAGACATTAAAACACTGTTTATATTCGATTAGTTGAATCGAACAGTCTTTGGAAAAACTGGACTTGAGGTATATTTTTACATAGCATCGTTACATTAATAGCAACTGTGATTATAAATTTATCAGAAATATTTGGGTAATTGTCAAAATTGGTATAAAGTACATACATCATTTAGGCGGGGGTAAAATATCATGTGAATATTACTGCAAGACTTTCCTGATACTAATCAGAAAAGCCTTGAGTTTATATATACAGCTAATAGTGTTATCTGTGTACAAATATTTGCTTTGGATGTCTTGCTCAAACAAGTGTTTCATGTTGGTGAACCATTATATGGCTTCCACTGATACAGTCAGTGACACTGATACAGGCAGTCTGTGACACTGATAAAGGCAGTTTTTGACATGGATGCAGGCAGCCTTTGACAGTTGTACAGGCTGTTTGTGACAGCTTTACAGCCATTTCTCATTAATATTTAGTGCTAGATCAGGTTGCTTTATGCTGATATGGTAATACAAGGAAACATTTGAAACTATGTCTACAGAAGAACATTGAACCACCAGTCCTGTTGTTACATACTGGTAGGGCATGTTACAGTGTAAATTGATAGGTTTCTGTATTAATGTGAGTAAACTTTGTATGATACAAGAAAAAAGTAGAAAACCTGAGTAAGCAATAAAGACTTGTTCATCATTTTCCCTTCAAAACCGCCTAACTTGTAATTTGAAACTCACCAAAGCATATTATGCTTGGAGCGAACTAATGTGATCACTTGGCATCCGACATTGTTATTATGCCTTACAGCATCCAGTGAATGCCCATATACAACTTTTATTCAAGCAATATAGCCACTAAATCCACTTCATGGAAGTTATACAAGTTTTTTTTTATTTGGTTTTAAGGAAAACTCCAAACCTTTAATCTGAAAGCAAAGATCAGATTTTGAAATGATTTGACAGGTGTGATTCTTGTGACCTTCAACCAAACTTGTACCAGAAATACCGGTACTGATTTAACAAAAAGCATGACTCTCAGTGGGCATGACTGGTTCCCTTTTGTCAGATTTTTATTTTTTAGCTCTATTGGACAAAGTCGAAGCACAGATTATGCCATGGTGGTTTGTCCGTCGGTCCGAGCATACATTTAGATACTTTATTACTATAGGTGGCTAAAGGAACAATAGGCGACAGTAAATTTTCTTTGATGTCATTCATTCTGTAAGCTCTAACACAGGAGAGAACATTGGAACATCCATCTGTCCATAAATTTTTCCTTGATAATGCTGTACAGGTCACAATTTTCATTTATACTTATCATTGCACAATAAACAAAGACAAAGAAAAAAAATATGGTAGAGGTCATGTTCTTTTATTTAAAAAACCTTGATACTTCATAACGCACTACAGGCCACAGTTTTCATTCAACTTTAATCAAACTTGCTCAAAAGGTTCGCTGTAACATGTAGATGATCCCTGTTATTTTTAGGGTCAAAGGTCAAGGCCACAGTGACCGCCGTTAAATTTTCCTTGATAATGCTCTACTGGTCACAATTTTCATTCATCTTTCATAAAATCTGAGTGCCTGCAACCTGTAGATGATCCCTTTTTTGGGTCAAAGGTCCCAAAATTTGAAAATCTTTTCTGCTTGAGATCTATATGACCCACAGTCTTCAAACTTCATATGGTGCTTGGTGTGAGTAGAGGATTCCTATTGTTTTGAGGTTCAGTGGGTCAAAGATCAAGGTCACAGTGACCCGAACTTTGAAAATCTTTTCCACTCAACATCTTGAGATATACATCACCCAGTCTTCACACTTCATAGGATAATTGGTCTTACTGAGTAGATGATCCCTACTGTTTTTGGGGTCAAAGGTCAAGGCCACGGTGACCTTGACCTTTGTTAGTTTTTCATTGATAGCATTGCAAAAGATTTTCACAAAACTTACTCAAAACAGTCATCAGTCCAGTAGAGTGATACTTGCCCTTTTGGGTCTCTTGTTTTTCTTAGGAATGGTTCTTGTACAAGTATATAACCCTCTATCAAAAGTTTTCAAGATGTTGATTCATCTAAAACTTCAATATCTGAAAGTGACTGCTGTTGTGTAAAAATGACAATCCAGTGGGATTAAAGGTGTACAGGTGCTGCAATGAAAGTCAGGTGAGCAATATTGGGCCAAAATGGCAGTTTTGTTGTTTTCAAACATTTGGTATCCCAAGAATAACCGTGACCTCACTTCATGTCTTAACTTTCTGATCTTACATCAGTAGATTTCATAGTGACTGTGTAAAGAAGGGTCGGTAAAAGGACAAGTTTAAGCAACATTGTTTACATGTTTACAAAGTAAAGCGATATTTTTCTAGCTTTATTAGTAAGTTTATATCAATGAATGCTGAAACAAAATGAGGTACATTTTTAACCCAAACTTGGAATATTTTTTTCTTTTTCGTTTCTCTTTTTAATGCCCGTTCCAGCTGTGTTTTTGGTCATCTAACAGGCGGGCAGTTTACCTAACAATCATTTCTGGGAATAACCAGTACTTGACTTCTATCCTCTGTAAGAAACTGCCAACTTTCTCACGTAAAGTGACCTGGTCGGTAGCAGGACTTTAACCCATGACTCTATGAGGTTACAGTAATTTCAAGACAGCCACTCTAACCACTTGACCATGGAGGCGGACTTACCAAAGCACAACCCAGATGCATCATTTGAGACACATTGTGCTTTTAGGACTCCTAGAGTTAGAAGCATTATAGCAGCTAACAGCATTCAAGGAATTTTGAAATGTGCGCATAGGACAAAATTTTAAACTTGAGAGCAAATTCTGTCTGAGAACTTTGATGAAATCTCAAGCCATTGACGAAATTTACTACATGCAGAATGATATTTTGTAAGAATATTGTATGCCACAAGGACAATACTCAAGAAAAGTTCTGCAATCACAACACTTTAAATCAAAGATCTAATACACATCCAGAAAGTTTAAGGATAACGTGACTGAGCAGTTACATCTGCACATTCAAAGAGTGTATACAAGAAATATTTTACTCCCTAAAATAGCCAGTGTATCTATCCCATATATGGGATGCCACTGTCAAATTATCATTAACTAAACGTAGATCTAAGTAAGAAATTTTACAGACCACTGCAAATCACAGGTTATTTAAACTTTCATATGGTAAACACTACATTTTGTGGGTTAAAGAAAACGGATTAACTGCTTTATTAGCCTTGAAGTCAGTTTAATTATTTGACCTACTGATGTGTTGACAGCACTGTGTCACTGACAGCTACACGGCAGTGCACGTTTTGCGTCAGCTGTTTTGTGACTTATCTAGGTCAGTTCAGCTATTTATAGGCATTGCTTCGTGATCAAAACAAAACACAACCGACCATGACCTACAGCTATAAATAGAATGATTTCATCATTACTTGGCGTACTGATTTTGGTTTTCCGAAATCAAGATGCATATCTGTGTATAAACCTCGTTTGAAATATGAAATAAATACATTGTCAGTAATGCATTGATATACTATGAATTTTAGTTCAAATTCGGTTGAAATTTGACAGGAATTAATGACTTTTTCTTTGTTTATGTGACAATCTCCCAAGCATTTTGGAGGTCAGAGGGGGGGAGTCTAGAAAATTCTAGAATCTGATTGGATTTAAAGTAGGACGCAGTGACGTCATAAACTCATGTGACAGCTGTTCCCGCAATTTCTCGCAGAACCAAAACAAAACTCCATGTTGGATTTCTGATAATGTAAACATTATCATTTTTACCTGTATTTTACGGGTTTATGACATTGTAAATTGTGGATACCCGACAGCAAACAGACAAAGAAGGCCTTGTTGGAAGATTGTTGCAAGAATTTGTAAGGTATGTGCATTTTATCGATACTTTTAACAACGATATTTAAACCACGATTTGTGGTTTGTCAAAGTGTTGCGCAACCTCAGTAACATGACTTACAACTTACAAAAATCAGTGGTTCTGGGATTGTTTCCCTTATCAACATAAAGCCCAGTCATCAAATACAATCTGTGAGTAATTCAGGAGTTTTTACAGTGACACCTAAATCGCAGGAACGTTGTGGTTACGTTTTATGAGTCTGTCCTGGATGACCTACTGCCTATTTTGTTAGGTAACCAGGCAAAAGTATACCACATGGATAAGATTTGACAAACTAACGATTTTGTATTGTTTATTTGTTGCTGTGTACTCTTTGTTGCTAGTTTGGACTTCATTTTTATTTATATTAATCAAGCTTTTTTTATCTACACATCATTAACTGTTTCAATCAGCTGTTTGGGAAATTGCCAAAAAAATCAAACAAAGAAAAAAAAGACTTCCTACACCATCTAATACTGTGTATATTTTCATCTACTATTTTCATAGGTATATTTCCGTGTTTGGAAAAGATAATGTGGTATACTAAGAAAACAAAATCAATAAGTGACATTAACAACTTGTTTTTATATAATTGGACATGATCAAATTGTGGAAGTTTATTTTTGGATATGATAATGACTGACATGTCAAAAGGGTAAGTAAAGTTTTCAAGTGATGTGGTGTAATGTTACCAGATATTACAAGGTAAAATACATGTACAATTAATCCAGTAAAATGACTTTATAAATGATCGGTCTGTTATAATTTGTTTCATAGAATATACGATTCACTTTTCTACATTGGAGTTTGGTAAACTTTAATGATATTTTATTTTGTATTGGGCCGATCAAAATATTTAATCAAGTAACTAAGAATTAAAGGGTCACAAATAAGTTGATCATTTAGGAGTGCGCATTATCATTAAGGGTCTTGGTACTACAGAGACTTGAATGAAAAGAGGAAGGAAATGGTATTGGAATTTCAAAAATTGGGAGTTACTTTCTTAGATAAGTTACTTAAAAAATGAAAGTATGGGAAACCAAAATATTTTTTCTGTTGTTGATACATTACATGTTTTTTTGACCTGGAGGGCACACCTTGAGGATGGTACAACTACTAATACTGTAAATATCCTTGTTATGCTTAATATTTATTAACACACAAGTTATTTTGTCAGTGAGGAAGGAGGTTTGGTCCCGTGTTCACAAAGCATTTTTCAGTCTCAACTGAGTTTTAGAATGAAATTTTATCATTTTATTTTATTTAAATTGCATGTTTAAAACTGAAATCAGACTTTTACCTTTTTTTTAAAGTGTATTTTATGTTGGTGTTCAATCGCAATCTGTATTTTATCTTGAAGTTTCACTTAAATTAGCGAATAAAATTTCAGTCTCAAACTCAACTTAGACTGAAAACTGCTTTGTGAACACGAGGCCTGGTACAGAGTCGAATAATTGACAAGTTTTTCTGTCAGCTGAGTGTTTATGTATAAACTTTTCATCAGAATGCAAAGTCACTCAAAGTCAAGTTTATATATAAACATTTCATCAGAATGCAAAGCTACTCAAAGTCATACCAATTACCTTCGATTTCTTGCTGCCAGTACTAATAAAGTTGCATGTACATACAAGCCTGGTATTATAGAGCTGAGATTGAAAGTCTTTTTCAGGCAAGTTCAATCTATTCTAAAACCGAATTAGAATCTGTAGCTTACTAAATTGCAATAATACTGGTTGAGAAATGCTTAATTCAGACAAAAACCTTGGGTCGTTTAAAGACGTGCAATATTGTCACATAAATATTAAATCAAACTAAATGTTTACTGGGGTACTTTATTATTTTAAAAGTATGGTAACTGTTTACTCGACCCAAACAACATTTGTAACAAGTGAATACAGCAAGACCTTAGAGCTAACCCCAGAAACTCCATCTATTACAATAATAGACAAAATAGCTGGGAGACTGGACGGTTGGGCATGCAAGACTCAGGTACTGTTCTACTGTCAAAAAGTTTTTTTTTCTAGCAATTGAAGTGTAAGTTCAAGGTCAGTGGTTGGGAAAATATTGTCATGTACAAAGTGCAGTCCATATGACATTGTAAACAAAGTCAAATACCTAACACAAACTGCTGAAGTGTGTCTAAAATGGAATATTTTTGTTGGAGAGGCAATGTACCATTTACTGCCTCCCTAAAAAGTTTTATTAAGTGATTATGAATCAGCTGTGTTTAATTTCTAGGACATGGTTATAATCTAGGACAATGAACTAGATTGTAGACAGCTACAGGTTACTTAAGGACATTTATCATCCAGGAATGAAATAATTCCTCTGGACCTATGGCATTGCCCATTAAGCACTGTCATTTTTGCACTTAAATATCAAATTGCTTGAATTTTTATTAATGATCATTAATTTGAAAATCTTAAAATGTTACATAAATGGAGCGCTCTAAACCCTGAATATTCTGTCATTTCTAGCAAGATATGTCTTTTGTTTATAAATAATAAAATGTTTATAACTATGGGATCATTAATGATCCGTATTCTTTCCGTGGTACATGTACCCTCAGCATGAGTGTGATTATAGGTTTAAAACAGTTGTTTGTATTTCTAGTGGTATAAGGTTGCACATTATTCTGTCAAACATCTTAATGCTCTTACAATGTGTTACAAAATCTGTAAGACAGTTCTATAAAGATGAACAAGTAAGCTGGTTCAGATTAAAGTACATGGCTGTATATACATGTAGTCTGGAGTCATATATACAATGCAGTCAGGAGTTAGTGTGTTGGTCTATGAGTCTGTCCTGTTTTTCTGTTCTTCGCCGTATCTTCTAAGATTTTATTGAGACTTCATATTCATCTTTTTGAGATCATGTGGAGAACAATTGCTCCTGCTCAAGGTCAAGGTCACTCTTAGGGGTCATTTTTTTTTACGTCCTGAAGGATTTTTATGAAACTTCTGTCACGTGTTTATCTCATCAAGACAGTGTACTGAACAGCCTCAGGTTAAGGTTAAGGCAACACATAGTGGTGAGTAGTTTATTCTGACCACCCTGTGTCACATAAACTCTTGAAGGATTTTCATGACACTTGGGTCAAATATTCATCTCAGGGAGACAATGTGCAGAACCCATGTTCCAACTGCTGGCTCTAAGTCAAGGTCACATGTTATGAATCTATATCTCCTTAACGGCCTAAAGGATTTTCATGTTCAAACTCCGTTCTAATATTCATTTTGTCAAGACTACATTTAGACACACATTCAATATTACTTTTAAGGATCAAAAGTCAGGAAAGTGTATAGACCCTGAACCCTTTGAATGTTTCAAGATAACCCTTCATACTGCAGATAAATACAGAAAACTGTAAACATTTCTTTTAGAAATATTTCAAGGTCAGATTTTAAATTATTTCACACTGGTGTAAACAAAAATTTACCAGATTTCTTCAATGTTACTTCATGAAAAAGCATAAGGCCATCAGGAGATGGGGCAGATCCATAATTACTTCTAAAACAAAAAAAAATCTTCACCGGCGGGTAGCTATTTTTAATATCAAATTTAAAAAACACGACCCAATAGTAAACTCAGCTAGGTCATGTCTTTAGGTATTCTTATGTGTCACCATATACCAAGATGGATCAGCCACTGTTAACTTTGAAAAGAATTTTAAATCATGATGGCCAGTAAGAGGTGGGGCTATAGTTTTCCTTCTATGTATTCTGTGTACAGTCACACCTCTGAACAAGGAAAGTAAACTCTCCACAGCAGTTACCTCCCTTACAGTATACAGTAAATCACTGCCAATATTCTCAAACTATTTTTAACAAAGATTTTGTTTCAATTTCAAAAATACAAATTTGAATTTAAGCTTTAGTTTTGTGTTCTGCTTTTGCAGTAATCTGGTTTTATAAAATATTTAACTGTCAAAAGGCCAGTTATAAAAAGTTAGTTTAAAAAAAAGATTTAAGTATAATTGTTAACATTGCCGTCATATGTCGTTTTCCATTATCACATGGTATCTTGTGAAGGCAGTGATTTGAGAGTGGAGCTCACCCAATCAAATCGCTGTGAGCTAGGAGTTTGCAATGACCACTGACCAAAAGAAACAATAATTAATGGTTGTTTTTGTTGACAGGCGTTTCCACAGTTACTGAGTAGTGCAGGGATTTCTTTATTTGGAGGTGGTCTTTAACACAGGTGTGACTGTACCTTTAGTAAACTTTAAAAACTCCACTCAAAAGTCAATGATCAGAATTATGTTTTAAAAATTAGAACTATATGTCCATCAGCAAAAAAATGCTCATGAATATGTTGATTCTTCAGAAAGTATTAAGTAGTTCCTAAATTGTATTAAGAATTTAAGAAACTGCAGTGGGTCCCTTAAGTGAGCGATTTCACAGACTAAGGGCCATCATGGTCCTCATGTGGCACTAATGATTTATAAGGTAACAAAATCAAGCTGTTGCAATATTTGAAAAGGAAGGTAACAGCTACTTCGGTAGTTAACTTTTATTGGAAAAATGCATTTTACATCATTTCAATGTAGCCTGTGGTTGAATTGGTTTTAGTTATTTTCAAGCAAATTCTGACAAATTATATCGAGGTGCCGGAGGGAATATCGTCTAACAGTTTATAAAAGTAACATACAGAAATAAGAAAATACTCTTAAAAGATTGTTTAATCAAAATACTGCAGGCTTACTGGTTAAGGATTTAAACATTGTTTTGACATCAAGTATTTGAATAAGATTCTGAGTGACTGTTTTGGAAGGATGAGGATGTTTTATGATAGATTTTATTTTAGGTAAAACTTATTTCATATAATTATATACCAGTCCTGGTAGTTGATGGTACTTTAGATTTAGGTCCATTACTAAGACCAAATCAAATTTCCTTTTAAATCTCAGGAATTATAATGCGCGTCTTCTTAGAAGGAAAAATATCACATACTGCATCGAATGTGACCATATTGTGGAAAATTTGAGGTTAACAAAAGAATTAATAAATCATATTTTGCCTTTTCAAAAACAAAAGTTGGTTTTCCAGTTTTCAAATATATGTTTGTAATTTTCCAGAAGTCTCCCAGATAGGTTGTACATCATCACACACTAAGCATGCCAGTATTTTGAATTATAGTTGAAACAACTTTACAACATGCAATAAAGTGAAAGTAGGACAAAAATCTAAGGAAATACAAAAACTTTCACTTATTTTTCTGCATAAGTTTTTCAAACAGGGAAATACTCCACGGCTATTGTTAAAGTATGAGAAGCCAGTTTCAAACTGTTTATCCCTGTTACAATTCGAGATTTAAAATAAAATTCAATATGATCTTTGTAATGGACCTTTAAATGTACTGATTTCTATTAGTTTTTAGCTCACCTGGCACAAAGTGCCAGAGTGAGCTATTAGGATCGCATTCCGTATGTCGTCCGTCCGTCCGTCCACCCGTCTACCATTTCCTTCAAACGACATCTCCTCTTAAACCACTGGGCCAATGTTGTTGAAACTTGATGTTGATGTTCCTTTCATGAAGCTCTATCAAAGTTGTTCAAAGAATTCCATTCCATGCAGGACTCTAGTTGCTATGGCTACAAATAGGAAAAACTTTAAAAATCTTCTTCTCTGAAACAACAAGACCTAGAGCTTAGATATTTGGCACGTAGCTTTGTCTAGTGGACCTCTACCAAGATTGTTCAAATTATGACCCCCGGGTCAAAATTGACCCTGCGTGGGTGGTCACTTAGTTTTGCATAGGCTTATATAGGAAAAACTTTAAAAATCTTCTCTGAAACCACAAGGCCTAGAGCTTGGATATTTAGCATATGGCATTGTTTAGTCGACTTGTACCAAGATTGTTCAAATTATGAGCCCCGCGTCAAAATTGACCCTGCATGGGGGGTCACTTGGTTTTACATAGGCTTATATAGGAAAAACTTTAAAAATCTTCTTCTCTGAAACCACAAGGCCTAGAGCTTAGATATGTAGCATGGGGCATTGTCTAGTGGACCTCTACCAAGATTGTTGAAATTATGACCCTCGGATCAAAATTGACCCTGCACCGGGGGTCACTTAGTTTTACATTGGCTTATATAGTAAAAACTTTAAAAATCTTCTTCTTTGAAACCACAAGACCTAGAGCTTGGATATTTAGCATATGGCATTGTTTAGTCGACTTGTACCAAGATTGTTCAAATTATGAGCCCCGCGTCAAAATTGACCCTGCATGGGGGGTCACTTGGTTTTACATAGGCTCATATAGGAAAAACTTTAAAAATCAGTTCTTCTCTGAAACCACAAGGCCAAGAGCTGAGATATTTAGCATGTGGCATTGTCTAGTGGACCTTTACCAAGATTGGTCAAATTATGACCCCCTGGTCAAAATTCACCCTTCCGGGGAGGGGGGAAAGCACTTGATTTCACATAAGCTTATATAGGGAAAACTTAAAAAAAATCCACAAGGCCGACAGGCAGATAATAGATATTTGAAATGTTACTTAGCATTGTGTAGTGGACCTCTACGAATTATGTTAGAATCATGACCCCTTTTATTATAGCAAATGGTAGTCAGGTGAGCGATATAGGGCCATCATGGCCCTCTTGTTTAAATTAAGTGTCTCCCTATCAGGGTGGAGACAATATGTTTTCCCACTTGTCTTCTGTCTGTCCCATTACCTGGTCCGCTCTTCATAGCCAAAACCAGGTGTTGGATTTTCCTCAAACTTGGTGGGAAGCATCAGTATGAAGCTTAGCTTTGCATATTACAAGGTGGAGATAATCAAAGGTCACAGTCACAGGGGCCTGAAATGTGAGAAAAAAAATGTCCACTCTTCGGCATCAAAACCCCACGTTAGATTTTCATCAAACTGGTGGGAAGCATCAGTATGAAGCTCATCATCTCAAAAACCCCTTGTTTTAAAGTTAAAGGTCAAGGTCACAGGGGCCTGACAATTGCAAATCTTGTCTGCTCTTCATCTCCCAAACCATTAGATTGATTTGCATCAGACTTGGTGGGAGCTTAGATGTGTATATTACAGTTAGGGACATACTGTCAAATGTCAAGGTCACAGGAGCCTGAAATCTTGGCTGCTTTTCGTCTACAAAACACCTAGTTGAATTTTAATCAAACTTGTTTTGCCTTTAGCTTCAGTATGAAAAATATTTATGCATATTACAATTAAAGGTCCATAATACTAAGACCATGCAAATCGAATTTCTTTTAAATCTGGAATCATAACGGGTTTCTTCTCAGAAGGAAAAATATGATTTACTGCATCGAATGTGACCATATTATGTTGAAAATTTGAGTTTAACAAAACTATTAAATTATATTTTGCCTTTTCAAAAACGAAAGTAGGATTCCCAGTTTTCAAATATCTTTGTAATTTTCAAGAAGTCTCCCAGAGAGAGGCTGTAAATAAGTTGTACATAATTAAGCATGCCTATTTTGAATTATATATGAAGATTTTTACTTCCAATTATATGCAAAGTATATCTCTTACTGTTTAAAACATTCAATAAAGTGAAAGTAGGACAAAAAGACCACACGGGTCAGTGTAAGGAAATACACAAGCATTCACTCGTTTTTCTGCATAGGCTATTGTAAAGTTTTAGAAGCCAGTTCCAACTGTATTTCCCTGTTACAATTCCAGCTTTAGAAGAAAATTCGATTTGGTGTTAGTAATGGACCTTTAAGTGTCATATAGCCAAAGGTGAAGGTAACAGCTGGGACCTCAAATGTGAAAATCATGTCGGCTCTTCATCTGATTGGAATTTATCAAACTTGGTGAAAGGTCAAAATCAAGGGGCTTGTCTGCTCTTCAACTCCAAAACCCCTTACATGTTGTATTATTTTTTTTTATTAAATGTTTATCTAACATGATGTGAGACATCAGTAGAAAGTGTAGTTGGACATATAGAGGATATTTGTTTGTTTTGAGTGGATATTGAATTGTATTTCATTAGCATGAAATAAATTATAATAACAGATTACTTATTGGGATTTCCTATCCCAGTGAGTTGATTTACGGGAGAGGCAGTCCTACCCCAGTGAGTTTTTCATTAGGTAGGGAAGGGGGGATTTTCAAAAACAATTCTAGTTATTTTCATCCGATCCCAGCACAGTATTGGGTAAAACAATAATTATCAGTCAGTAAATAGGGGAATGATTATGCTGATTTGCAAAAAATAATTTCAAACAGTATAAATGTAGGTTAGTGTTCACTTTTTATTTTTTATGCATTTTGAAAAATTGATTGGTCAGGACCAATTTATTGGTACAGTAGTAAATGTATCAAAATGAACATTAACCTATACCTATACTGTACTGAATTAACAAAATATTCGGAGTGATATATATTATACACATGTAATTATATACAGTAACTTGAATTCTTTGGCCTTTTAATAAAGTGCAATTTCTTTAGTACTTATAGATAATGTTTTTGGGGTCATTGGGTCAAAGGTCACAGTGACCTGGACTTTGAAACTATTTTCCACTCAGTATCTTGAGATCTGTTTCATCAACAGTCTTCAAACTTCATAAGATGATTGATCTTGTTATGTAGATGACCCCTACTGTTTTTGGAGTTGAGGCGTCAAAGGTCATGGTCACAGTGACCTCCGTTAGCTTTTCCTTGAAAACACTGTAAAAGTCACAATTCCATTTCATCAAACTTGCTCATTAGGTTTTGTGCAACCTGTAGATGATCCCTCATGTTTGGGGGGTCTCAGGATCAAAGGTCAAGGTCACAGTGACCTTAACTTCGAAAATCATTTCCACTCACAATCATTCACAATCTTCAAACTTCATAGGATGATTGGTCTTAGTAGGCAATCCAGTGGGAACTTTGACCTACTGACCTCAAAATGAATAGGGGTCATCTGCAGGTTATGACCAACCTCCACATAAAGTTTCAAGATTCTAGGCCCAAACTTTCTGGAGTTATTATCTGGAAACCACTTGGTAGACAGACGGACAGACCGACCAACCAACATCTACAAAACAATACACCCCTCCTTCGAAGGGAGGCATAATCAGTACATTAAGAATATTACTGGTTTAACATTATTAGAAACTGTAGGAAGAAATATGTCTAAACTAAAGCTTTCTTCGTTTATTTTATTTAGAGCTGAAAGTTTATCAACGACAGCCAAAGGTAGTGCTGTGACTACAGTTACTAACTCCTTGAGTGCTGCACATTCCAGTCCAGGACTCGTTCAGATAGCCGATCCGTTTCCAAGTACGACTCTTCCTTGCATAGATCCATCAGGAAGTGTGGCAAGGCCTCCACAATTCTTACCAGCTACAGCCTTAGGACCCAGCGAACAGTGCCAGGCAAGCATTAATATCCATAAAGAACTAAAAGCTACACTAGAACATAGACCCTCGCTTCATCAACTGCATAGCGCCGGGCACACAGGGGAAGGTGCCAGAAAACCATCTAGTACAACAGGTGCGGAATCAACTGTCACTTGTCAATCAGTGAATATACCAAGATCTAAACAAGGTGGTGACCTTATCAGACAATTACTTCTTAGAAACCTTAATACATCAAAACTGTTACAGTTAAAATTACAGCAGCAACAGTCAGTGCCACAGACATCTTCAGCAAGCAGCGTTCAACAACAGTTGACTCAGAAACAAGGCAAAATAGAGTTATCTTCCCCACAACACATTGTGCAACAAGAGTTACCTGGTCAACAAGAACTTGCAAAACTTCAACAGCAGGAAAACATAAGAAGGCAGTTGTTGTTGTTACAAAACACTTTAGCAGCTCAGCAACGTCGGAAAACATTGCAGCAGCAGCAACAGCAGCAGCAACAACAACAGGTTACAGTACAGTTCACAAATTCAAGTCGAGAAGGAGCCAACCAGCAATTAATTAGTGCTCAGTTCAGAAACTCCGATCTACCTACAGTGAATGTGCCAAGTCCTCAGCCGTGTGTTACAAGTGAAGGCACAGTAAAGGTCCAGTTGCCCATGACCGGTGGCAGAATAGAGGCCAGTGATAGGGTAAATATAATTATTACATCTTTTGTCATTTTCAATAACCATAATATTGCCACTTTAATATAAAATGTGTGTTTATATGCATGTTTATATGGTTTATTTCCAAAGCTCTAAGGGTTCTTACAGACTGATAAACATAGAGTTATGGCCCATTTCTTAGTGAAAATTAGTTAAATTATGGGTCAGGAGGCACATTAAATGATAGTCAGTATAATATTGTGTCATGAATAATCATCATTATCATATGCTGAGGTCCCACATTCCTAGCTCATTCATAGTGAGCAGTACATATTCGCTGATATTTGATAAAGAATCAGCGGGTATTTATCATTACATTTTGTTTGTAAGTTAACTATATATCGGTACCATCATAAGACACTGGGCATAGAGGCCGGCTCAGTAGTAGAATTAGAGCCAGGCTGTACTGCATGTAGGTAAAAATATATACCTTATAATGGTTCGATTTTTTTTTGCAACACATAATTTTACGCAATTTTACTGAAATTCAAAAAAGTAATTACGAAATTTTTGCCATAGAATTTAACTTCTGCCCTTAAATTGTTTGTACCGGTAACTGTAAACCATTGTAAACAGTAAAGCCTTATAAAGTGTTTTCAATGATACAAAAGCTGTGTATCGAACAGTAACAGTTTAATTGCTTCATTTACTGCAATCATCTTTACAAATTTTTATAAAAGCAATTACAGCATTAATTGCATGGGAATTTGTTAGTGAAAATGTTTGTATTAAATTGTTGTTAAAGATTTATAATAACTGGTAAATGTTTGTGTTGTTTTACACCAAATCAGACAACAACTGGTAATGTAATTAGCTGTCAAATAAGAGACTCACTTATAAGAGTGAACAATATCAATTCGAAGCATTAATTTAATGAATTTTACGCTATACAATGATCGATGCTCGATTAACTCAGTCATATAAAGGAACTAATACCATGTCAGTTTTAATCAAACATACTGTAAAGTCTAAAAGGTTTGTGTTTTCTCCTCCAGCTTATGCTTTGGGAAAATTTTTATCAGTTATAACATAATTTAAGATTTCATGCAATGCAGAAATAAGATGGGAATATTTTGGCATTTTTTGTAATTTTCGCCTATTCACTGAGGTTGCGAATTTTGCAGAAATTTGAATATTACAAAAAGAGAACATTCTACAGCAATTCAAGTAATAATTTCTGTACAAGGATTAATCATTTCTTAATTATTTTTCTGTAATCTTACTGTTCTGGATACCCTTGCAAAACTTATATTTATCTTGTTTACATTTAAATAGTTGGGCAGAGGCTATGATTGACGAATACCTCTTTATACTTTTTAGAAAAAAAAGGGGTATAATTCGCAACAGCCATGGGGCTACCTTTGAGGTCATACTTAAAGCTCAGACTTGTAATTAATTAAGGGCTATGTTCTGGTATTTTTTAACTTGGCTGCAAACCTACATGCATAGACTTATTTTGAAAAAGTCTTTCAGTTGTTGCCAATTATATTTTGCCTACTCCAGGTCAAGGTCACATGTGAGGGTCAAAGGTCATTAGACCATATGATTCTTTCCTCAACCCCAGGAAGGATGATTTTGAAACTTGATTTGGTCAAAGGTCATGTTTCAATATCTCTATTTGAAGGATTTTCTTCAGAATTTGGGTAAATAATAACCTCATAGAAAAGATGCGTTTTTCAACCATGCTTGACTCAAGGTCTTAGGTCACCCGACTGTATTGACCTTTAAATCATTTGAAGAATTTTCATCGGACGTGAGTAAAACGTTCATCAGACATGATGAGAAAAGTCAAGGTCACTTTTAGGGTCAGAGGTCATGTGACTACATTCTTGAAACCATTTGAAGGATTTTCATGAAACTTTGGTCAGTATCTCATATGCTAGTATCTCATCTGGCCATATCAGGGTGGGGACTTTATATTGCATGGCAGAATACCCCTTCCACTTGTTATTCTTAAAACACAGCAGCAGCTTTGGTTCCGTTTTATAATAAATTATTCTAAAATTATTGGTCTGCAATGGTAATAAAGGTTAAGAAACTTATAGATATTAATAGTACATGTATAACAATAATCCTCCGTACACCTTATAAAAGTAAAATTATTGAGAATTGATGAATCTTTTTTTATAAAATGTCTGTCCGTCACATTGAGCCTATGTATATATTGAAGCAGGTCAATTCTGACAAGAAAGAAGTTTAGAAGATCTTTGCAGTGATGTAATAGCCACTTGCGTTTCCATAAGGGGATCATTTGTGCACTTTTTGTCGTCATCAGATATCTTTAATAGCTTTTCTTGTCTCTTTTTTCAGCCAAAAGAAATAGCCCAGACAATGGAGAGCCAATTTAGTGTTGATCTTCCACCATTTGTAAGCACATGTGGAGAATTACCTTTATCCACGGATTTCATTGATGCCAGTATTTATGCTTCAAGCCCAAATTCCCTACACATATATGAACAAGAAAAGATAGACATGCAGTGTACTATGGGAGCAGGTACCTCTTGTACAAGCTTGGATACCTCCTCCCCTAACGACGATTTTGACCTCAAAACTCAGTATGAGGTATCACATGACATCAGCAGCTTCCCACTAACAAGTGTATCACCAAATCAAAACACAGTTTCCGGTGTAATGCAAAATACTGGTGAGAGTAACGTTTGGAGTGACAGTTTGAAGCCAGTAAGTCAAGATGTGTACATTAAAACTGAGTCATCTGACCTGACCACCCCGACTTTGGCTGAGCTGAACATGAACGTGGACCTCTTGGATGATATTGAATCGTATATAAACTTTGAGATGAAAGTTGGATCTGGTCCCAATGTTCCTATTACAGAAACAATTATAAAACAGGAACCAGGTCATACCTTGGAGAAGGTGAGATCATTCGATCTGCTTGGTCAAGCAGGAGGAAGTGGCAACAGGGTGTCGTCTGCCACCAGTGTTCAGTTCCCACCCAGTCATGCTTCCAGTACAGTAACTATTGTGAAAACAGAACCAGTCGAGATAAGTGGTTCGTGTAGCCATGAGTACGAAAAGTCTTTCACACCAATGACTGCAGTCAAACCTGAGCTCATAGTGCCGCGTGCTGTTACGGAGTCTAAAGCGCCACTAACCACTATTAGGGAGATTGACATTTCAGACTTTACCACATTGCAAAGACTTCTAAGATCTCAACCCTTGCAGGCAAGGGGTGGTCGGAAGCGAACTGTGTCAGAGTCTCAAACTATTACTAGACCAGTGTCACGTAAAAGGTCCGTCGGATCTGCAGGGCTTGACAGTATGGAGTTGAAATGGGAGGAGATAAAGCAGTTCCTGCACACGGAGCCACAGAATATTGGAGAGCCAGTGGCCGCTCCAACTGTGAAAAGGGAGAGAACTCGATATGGTAAGTTAGCAAAGTTTTTAAAGTTGATTTTATTATATCTCTAATGATCGCTGCTGGTAGAAAGTCTATACAGACCTGAAGTGTCATACATCTTGAGCTCTTAGATAGATGCATAATTCTTGCTGACCATGCTAACAGCATCCATAGTATATGATAAATGATTAGAGCATGATGTGGACAAGCTGTTCAGTGCTACCCTAAATACTGCACTGTCAAGATCACAAAGTATATATAACATGCTGTTTGACAGACACTGAGGATTACTCGCTGTCCGGCATACTGGCCAGTCCACCATTTCCTATAAACGACATCTCCTCTGAAACCATTAAGCCATTGTTGATGAAACTAAACTGCTTAGATTATATAGATTGTAGCATTGTGTAGACTGGACCTTTATGAAGATTGTTCAAATCAGGACCCCATGTCAAAACTGACCCTTTCTGTGACGCAATTGTTGATCTTGTATTATAACCAATGGTAGCCACGAGTGATATAGGGCCATCTTGTTTATTTACTGTCGTTAATAGTAATAAAACTGCAGATTCATATATTGTAGTCATACTTCAATAAATATTCACTTTTGTAAGAGAGTATGAATCAGCAATATATATATAATACATTCATGTGCAAATACAATTTAGCAGTTGTATTACATTCAGTAAGATGACGATTTGAAAAAGCTATAATAGTGTGTGGTGGTGGGTGGCGGGTGGCGGGGGTGAATGATTTAAGTATGAAATAGAATTACGTCAAATGGTTGAATACAAAATGTATTTATATATTTTACTATTTTAAGATTCGTCAAGCTCTGTGATGACCTTGACCTCCAATGAAGATGATGATTCAGACAGTGATAAGGATTTCGATGATGACTCCGATTCAGGTTTGTAAATTTAACCTTTTATTTCGCCCAAACTTCAGCTCACTGCAAGTTTTCGCCTGTTAATTTTTATGAGTAATGAAATTTGAAGCTTTACATGATGATCTTTATTATTATAATATCCTTTGAACTATTGATTGTCCTGCCCACAAGTTCTAGTACTGCTTACATGAACATTGTGTTCAGTGTCCGCAGTTTAAGTTAATGTGACTGTCTTAGTTGTCTTTGACAAATTAGCTTGAAGCATTACACCCAGATTTAACAAGAGAATATGATCAGTGATAGGCAAAATGTAACAGCTCTTATATAGAAAAGAAATATGGGGTGTATTTAATCAAAAATATATTCACGTATACACACCCTGTTACATTATTATTTACCCACGTTAGGGGTTTAGAGCACCCGGTGGTGGTCGTCGGTCGGTCGGTCGGGCGGTCTGTTGCATTTTCCTTGTCCGAGCATAACTTGAAAACTACTTGTTGGAATTCAATACAACTTCATACAAGATCAAGCACATTGAGAGGAAGTGCAGGCACAAGAACTATAACTCCATCTTGACTAATAACAGAGTTATTGCCCTTTGTTAGTTTTCCTTGTCCGGAGCATAACTTGAAAACTACTAGTTGATTTTCAATACAACTTCATACAATGGTCAAGCACATTGAGAGGAAGTGCAGTGCACGAGAACTATAACCCATCTTGACAATTACAGAGTTATTGCCCTTTGTTACTTTTCCTTGTCCGGAGCATAACTTGAAAACTACTGGTTGGAATTCAATACAACTTCATACAATGGTCAAGCACATTGAGAGGAAGTGCAGTGGCAGAAGAACCATAACTCCATCTTGACAATTACAGAGTTATTGCCCTTTGTTACTTTTCCTTGTCCGGAGCATAACTTGAAAACTACTGGTTGGAATTCAATACAATTTCATACAATGATCAAGCACAATGAGAGGAAGGCAGTGTACAAGAACCATAACTCTTCTAGAGATTTTCAGAGTTATTGCCCTTTGTTATTTTTTTCTTCTCCAGAGCATTACTTGAAAACTACTTGTTGGAATTCAATATAACCTCATACAATGGTCAAGTACATTTGAGAGGAAGTGCAGTGCACAAGAACCATAACTCCATCTTGACTCATTACAGAGTTATTGCCCTTTGTTACTTTTCCTTGTCCGCAGCATAATTGAAAAGTACTAGTTGGATCAAAACAACTTCATACAAGGTCAAGCACAATGAGAGGAAGGCAGGCACAGGAACCATAACTCAATCTTGACTCATTACAGAGTATGCCCTTTGTTACTTTTCCTTGTCCGGAGCATTATTCGAAAAAAACTTCTGGTTGGAATTCAATACAACTTCAAAAATGGTCAAGCACATTGAGAGGAAGTGCAGTGCGAAAGAACAATAACTCTATCTTGACTCATTTCAGAGTATTGCCCTTTGTTACTTTTACTTGTCCGGAGCATTATTCGAAAACTATTGGTTGGAATTCAATACAACTTCATACAATGGTCAAGCACAATGAGAGGAAGTGCAGGTACAAGAACCATAACTCCATCTTGACAAATTACAGAGTTATTGCCAAGAACAATATCTCTTTTTAGTTTGTTTGCAAGGTATTCTGTTACTACGAACTTTCTCAGTTTATAAAGCAGTCTTTTGGGGGTATTAATCACATTTAGTGATAGCTCTAGTTAATTCTTGCTTTTGCTTTAAATGAGTTCTAAGGAAGTTGGCAGTAATTTCTTTCCATGTTTGCCGATGGTCACGATAGAGTTGGATTGAATCAGAAACAACAACAACTACTTAAATGTACAAGTAACTTATTCTTACCTTTAAGGTTTCATTTTCAGATTTCAAAGCACTGCAGTTAAAATGATTTTGCAGTTGTCATGGGCAACAGTATTAAATTATTGGTTAGGTTTCTGTGCCTTTTGTTGTCCTCTAACAGTATTGAGAGTTGATCACATTGTATAAAATTTGTCTTGTTTACATCACAGATCTAGAAGGAGGCCATGACATAGGGTCACTGAGCCCCTCAGAGAGCCTCATTGGAACCAAAGAAAAACAGTATTTCTGGCAGTATAATGTACAGTCTAAGGGCCCAAAGGGCACAAGAGTCAAATTTGATCTGGAAGAAGACCCTCATGTGTTGAATGACTTTGAAGATCCAGTGTTCGGATCGACAAATCCCGAGAAACTTTCCGGTATCGGGGTCTCCATTAAACATGGAGGAAAGGCAAGAAAGGGCGATGGAAATGACATTGTGCCAAGCCCCAAAAAGTTGTGTCAGATCGGACTGCAGTTAAGGAAGATTAGCAAGCAGATCAATGACTTTGTCCCCGTAAGTGAGCTTCCCTCACAGGCCAGGAGTAAAACAAGGAAGGAGAAAAACAAACTTGCCTCAAGGTCAGTATGAGATTTTTTTATTTGAGAAGCTGACTATTACTTGATACATATTATGTAAAATTCTAAATGCACTTCCAAGGAAACATCGGTTCTGATTGGTTACATCATTTAAATTTGTGACTGTTAAAAATTGTATTTATTGTCACAAACATCAAACAACCAGTAATGTCGTCATCGCATTCGTTAGAATATAAGCCTTTTAGTGATTTGGACATTTTGCGAGTCAACGTAAACAAATTTGCTACCATTAACAAAACATGCGGTATATATCGTTAAAGACATTTACATTAAAATAACAAAACTGTGTTAAGTTTAATAAGTGATTACCTCGCTTATTGAATTAAATGCACATATATTTTATTCAGAGTAACCAAGCCAAGGACAACCATTTAATATTTTAAGATCACAAAGAGTTTGTTAACTGTTGCATTTATTTCTTTTTTCATGTTTTTGTAGAGCGTGTCGGCTGAAAAAGAAAGCTCAACATGAAGCCAATAAAATCAAGTTACACGGTCTCGAAACTGAGCATCGTCACCTGCTAACTGTGATACATCTGATTCGACAGAAGCTTTACGAAAAACTGAAGAAAATGCCAACAGACAACAAAAGATCCATGTCAGAGGTTCTCGAAACCCTGATTAAAGAACATCTTGGTAAGTGAAGTGTTGGAATATTGGCATATCCGCAATGCTTGATTATTAAGGTTCAGTATAGAAGAACGTAGAGTTAATTCTCTTAGAATAAGTTCTTTGACATTTATGTAACCAATGAATAATTAATGATTCCTAAATTATTTCCTTCTATGTTTTGATAAAAAAGCTGAGGTCGGTAATAATTAAACCTGTGTAGTCAGTCTTCAATATTTTCACATCAATCAAAACATTTCTCAGAGAATATATCCTAAAGACTATCAGTCAGAATGTGTTATATTCCTTTACATTATCCCAAGCTTGTTTAGTTAATTTATTTACAGAATTTTTGCTTTTGCTTCTCCCATATCAAAATGTTTGAATCGAGTAAGGTCATTAAGATTTCTGTGTGTATAGCTGATGACTGTGAAAGGGTTTAGTTAATTTACTGATGTCCTAAATACATAACGAAACTAAGCAGAATCTAAATGCATATTGCATCTAAGCTAGTATTTAAAACTATGCCTCACTTTCATAAATTGTGAAATTTAATTCAAGAAAATACTTCAATATGGGCATTGTTATATATTACACAGTATTTGAAAAAGTGTGTTACTTTAATACATTATGCTTTGTTGATACAGGTGAGATGATAGCAGGACATTCTACAGACTTTGTGAACAGTGTTATTCGTAAAGTTGAGGGCGGCGACCTGAGCGGTGGAATTTCGGTACATACGACTCGCTCGTACCCGAAAGAACTGCATAACTGAACATCTACCTGGTACAGAATGGGATGGGCCACGCTGTCTCAGTATTGACTACCAGCGCATAATTGCAAACTTGATAAAAGCGCACAATTGCTAACTTGATGTTTGCGCACAATGACTGGCTGTATTAACCAGTTTACTGCTATGTTATCATATTACTGAACATCATTGTACAAACTATCATCTTGAAACAAAATGGCTGTTGACATCATTTGATATGTGAGCCGAGTATTATACTAAAGCCCATGCTCAGTGAGTTCAGTGAAAGCTTAACGGAATCATTACATAGAGACGTGTAAATGTATACAGTATATTGTGTAAACATGGCCTTGCTGTAGACCTGGTTAAATGTTAACAGTATATTGTGTAAACATGGCCTTGCTGTAGAGCTGGTTAAATGTATACAGTGTGTTGTGTAAACATGGCCTTGCTGTAGACCTGGTTAAATGTATACAGTGTGTTGTGTAAACATGGCCTTGCTGTAGACCTGGTTAAATGTTAACAGTGTGTTGTGTAAACTTGGCCTTGCTGTAGAGCTGGTTAAATGTATACAGTGTGTTGTGTAAACATGGCCTTGCTGTAGAGCTGGTTAAATGTATACAGTGTGTTGTGTAAACATGGCCTTGCTGTAGAGCTGGTTGAATGTTAACAGTGTGTTGTGTAAACATGGCCTTGCTGTAGAGCTGGTTAAATGTATACATTGTGTTGTCTAAACATGGCCTTTTTGTATGAAACTTGTTTACAGACAATATAATACAATATTCTGTAATACTATACTCAAAGTGCCAGACTGGCCCGAGCCATTGCGAATTACTGGCCATTAAATTTTTTTTAAGAACTTCAGGCATGTTTTTGCTGTTTTGACTAAAGTTATTTGAACTATTGGTAAGCCAGATTAATCTATGGTATAATTTGATCATCTACTTAGGCCAGCCAAGAATGTGTATGAATTAGGAAAGTATAATATACATGCATTTTCTCTCCATGTCATTGTTAAAGCATTATGTTCCACACAAACTGTAAGAAATGTTCTGTGTAAGATTTAATGGAATCTGAACATATGTGTACTATCTGAAGGTGTGTACATTCATTTGTTGCATACATACATTATATGCTTTGAATACACACGAAGTACAATGAACAGTTGACAGCATACTACCAGTAGTTGCTATGGAAACATCATCACGACAGAAATTGTGTTAATTTTAAATCTTGAGGTTTAAAGTGAATAGAAGATGAACTATTACGAATCTTAGAGCTTAAAAAGTGCAGTATAACATATTAGTGCAAATAAAAAGAGAAAGGGAAGAAAACTTGAAGTTAAAGTTTTGTTAAATTGATACATTTTTATTTGTTGCCGTTCATTGAAGATGTTAAGAATACTGTAAGCTATGTTACAATTTATAAAGATATGTTACCATTTATACATTCTAGTCTATAATAAAGAATTTAAGATATGTTATATGATCTATTGGTTGAAATTTAAGAAATGTTTGAAACAGTTGATATTTTGTTCCTGGTGTGAATGTTAATCTGCATCAGCGAAAGTTAGGGAAGGTATATAAAGGTGTTTGTGGTCCCTTGGTATGTCTTGCTGTCTAAAACATGTATGTGACATCACTGTACATGTAAGTCATGTATCAATAAATTAGAAGATGATTTATGAAGAATCACAGACTTAAACGGTGCAAAACTGTTCCAACTTAGTATGAAATTAAGGAAATACAATAGGTCAGAGTTATAAATGAATTAAAGGTAATAAAGGTATATTAAAGTCATGGTAATTGCCTGTGACATACTGAGTTCTAGGTTATCGCCTTTGACAAAGTGATGCAAAAGTTATTGCCTGTGACAAAAAGAAGTCAAGAGTTATTGTCTGTGACAAAGTGAAGTCAAGAGTTATTCTCTGTGACAAAAAGAAGTCAAAAGTTATCGTCTGTGACAATGTGAAGTCAAGAGATATTGCCTGTGACAATGTGAAGTCAAGAGTTATTGTCTGTGACAAAGTGAAATCAAGACTTATTGCCTGTGCCATAATAAAGGGAGAGATTGCCTGTGACAAAGGAAAGCCAGAGTTTTTGGTCTGTAACATAGTAAAGTCAAAGTTATTGGCAGTTAACATAATAAAGTCTGAGTTAATGTCTGTGACACAGTAAAGTCAGATTTATTGAAAGTGACAGAATGAAGTATGTGATGTATTAAAGTCAGAGTTACTGCAATTATTGCCTCTTACAAGTTACATACTTAAGACTGGGTAATTTCTTGTGACAATGCAAGTTGGAGTTTTTGTCAGTGACATAGTGAAGTCAGATTCATATTACCTGTGATAAAGTGAAGTCTGAGTTACCGACCTTGATTTCATGAAAAAAGGCATTAATAACTTGGAAGTTCAACTTGAATTGTTACAGTTATGAAATACGTGAAATATTGTTAATGTTCTAAAGATATTTCCTGGTTAGGTATGTTTAAGAATGCGGTGAAATAATATAAATTTGTTACAGGCACAGTAAGTGTGACCTTCAGACACTCGTAGATGTCAGGGCATTTATTGAATAGTTTAAGGCAGATAGATATCTAACTTTTCTATTTTTTCTTGATTTTATAAAAATGTTGTAAATAATTATGATTTCATTTATATTTTGGTTCAAATGCAATATCTGTGTAGAAAAGGTGATCTCATTTTTTTTTGTTACTTCATACAGTTGAGATATTCTTATGTTTTATATTAAATTTCATTCTGTTAATATGTTTTAAACTGTTATGTACATATATGATTCAAGAAATGATATGTTTTTACTGTTAAATAATCTTTCCCTTCTTATTAATGAGAACTTTACTTGTATGTTGCGTTAATGAAGTTGATTTTTGTATAATATTTACATAGCAGGAGGCAGGTTTGTAATATGAAGCCAGGTTTCATTGAAAAGTCATCGATAAGGGTCAAGGTCACATCTACAGAATCTCTTGAATACATCCCTTTACTAGTGACAATGACTGGTGTACAAGAAGAAACACAACCATTATTCATACAAAAGAAACTAATATCATGGTTCTTAACTTTTATATGTGTGATATGTAATTTTTATGTTCAGTGAAAAAACTATGGCAACCTGGCAAAACTATTAAAGTCTTCTTAGCACTTTGGATGTTAAATATCTTGTAGCTCTTATTTTACAAAGACAGATATCTTACCAGCGAAATTGACTGTTACTTGATAGAAAAACAATTTTTAATGTTACTTTTGAAACTAAGAGGTACATGCTCTAAATATATAGCCCAGTATTTTCCAATGATATTGCAAAAGAATAAGAAACTAGGTTTTCTGACAACTCTTTTTGAAGAAGCAAGACACAAAAATATGAAAGAATTGTAAATGTCAACATTGCTTGAGATAAAACAGAAGACATTTCTACCATTATTCTATCAGTTCTGTAAATTTATGATCTATTTATGAATATGTGTAAATTGCTAGTGGGACTTTAAAAACAGTTCTGACAGTAAGATTACTTCTTTCTAAATTTAGGCATTACTTCTTGCTAAATTGAGCTAAATTTAGGCATTACTTCTTTCTTAATTGAGCTAAATTTAGGCATTACTTCTTTCTAAATTGAGCTAAATTTAGGCATTACTTTTTGCTAAAATTAGGCATTAATTCTATCTAAATTTAGGCATATTGATAGTAAGAAATGTGAGAGACAATTCCAAGGTTTTTGTATTCATAGATCTGCTTTATTGTTACAAGTGGTTACTTCAGATTAAATGTTTGCAGGGATCTGAGAATATACTTCATTCCTCAAGACTGTTTTTGAAAATTTGACAATTGGTTCATTAATGATCATTAAATGGTACAGAGATGTTATCTTCTCAAACTTCCAGTTTTTACAGCTAAAGTATACGAAGAGAGTCATAATTTGACAATGCAAATCTGTTCTTTTATTACATTTCTTATTATAGTGTTATCCTAATATTGTCACTTAAGTTAAAGGAAAAAATGTTAACCTACACAAAAGCCTTGTAGGAGTCTTTAAAGTATGCACATAACTCTTAATGTTTTAATGTGACTCTGTGGGTGAACTTGAAATTCAGGTGAAAATCAGTTACAATTAACTTAAAACTTTTTGTGCAAGCCGTTTTTCAGGGGAAAAAAACAATTTCGATAGATGCCCAATTTGGTTCTGCTGGATTGAATGCTTTAAAGGTCTTCACGTTTGTTTCTGTTTTTAGGTGACACGTTTTTAACAAATACTAAGTTTTATTAGATTAAAGGTGGAGCATGCTGTGATTTGGTGTCACTATTTTCTGAGATGTGACACCCTCGGGCAGTTACTTTTATCTGCTATGTGACACCCTATGAATGGAACTTTTATTTATCTTCCCTTTACTGTTGCAGCAAGTTCGCACTGTGGTAAGGTTGCTGTCAAAAAGATAAATCCATCTTGCTTTTCTCAATAAAATGAGAAAAATTTGTTGAACCAAATTTATACCTAGAATTTAACAATGAGATCTTCTGACTTCCAATTTGGGCAAGTCTATTTCTTTAAATAGGGGTTCTTTGCAGATTTATGATATAAGAGGCTAACAACTTACTTCTTGAGAGCAGACAACATTGTATTTGTCGTCAGCTTTGAAGCATAGCTGTTTGAAAAGGAAAATATTTTATTATACACTAGGCATGAATGGGTTGCTTAATCATTGAAAAGTGTTAAAACCTTTTGGAGTATAAAATGTACCTTTAAAAGTTCTTATTTTGGTCTTGGACTTTAAAATGTGCTATAAGTGTTTTAGTAAACTTCAAATAGTGCTTTAAGCCAGTTATTCTTTTAAAGGGTGCTTGAAAATACTTTTTATTAATCCAGATAATCTTGGAAGGTTAAAAAAAAAACATTTTCCCCATACATTCCCAAAACTGGGTACTTTACATAACTACTCATTGTACATATTTTCACATGCACAATTAATATACATATAATAGTTACATTGTATCATTGAACATTTGTTCCATTTTCAGCATTTTTCACTGAGTTTTATTATATTTTGATTATGAAATTTTTTATTTGCATGCATGTTTTATGTATTTGATTTTTATTCGCATGTTTTATGAAATTTGGTCTATATTTAGCTGTGTAAATACAGGTTGATATGTGAAAAGGTACTGGTCTTTACACGATGTGTACAGCCATGTTCGTAAATACGGGTACGCAAGACAGATATGTTCAGACGACAGTTAATGATTACTTTTCATTGTTTTTAGCTCACCTGGCACAAAGTGCCAGGATAAGCTATAAGGATCACTCACCGTCGGGGCCCGTCGTACGTCCGTCCACCATCTTTCAAACGACATCTCCTCTAAAACCTCTGGGCCAATGTTGATGAAAATTTGCCGGGATGTTCCTTGCATGAAGCTCTATCAAAGCTGTTCAAAGAATTCCATTCCATGCAGAACTCTGGTTGCCAATAGGAAAAACTTAAAAAATCTCCACTACAACTACAAGGCCTGGAGCTTAGATATTTAGCATGTAGAATTGCCTAGTGGACCTCTACCAAGATTGTTCAAATCATGACCCCTAGGTCAAAACTGAGGGGGTCACTTGATTTCTCATAGGCTTATATAGACTTAAAAAAAACACAAGGCCCACAGGCCACTGAGATGTTTGGAATGTTACTAAGTATTGTGTAGTGGACCTCTATGAATTATGTTAGAACCATGGTCCCTTGTATTATAGCAAATGGTAATCAGGTGTGCGATATAGGGCCATCTTGGCCCTCTTGTATTGTAAATAGACTCGTTACGTATTGTTTTTACAATTGATTTACACATATGTCTTACCAGTTGTTATTGATTTTATGTGAATAATCGTAAGTCGCTATGGTAACCATGATGTGGTTTCTTAAATGTAAATACTTGTTGTTCTTAATCGTACCTTTCATTTTTGTCTACTATCTTATTTGTCATGAAATAAACCTGGTATATGTACGATGTTTTAAATTTGTCATTGTTATAGTCAGGAAAGGTAAACCAGTCAGGAAAAGTAAGCCAGTCAGTAAAATATTGCTGATGTAAATGTTTTATGTGCTGTTTTTCATATATTTGATGTAGCATTCAAAGATGACAAGTAAAATGTTAGCTACAGATGTAGATGGATATTTTTGAGACAAATAAAATGGAATCATATTGAGTGATCTTTCTGTTGATACCTACTAAAGTGATGCTAGACACTATCTAATATCTTGTATGGCATATGCACAGTTGAACTTCATGAAAATTCCCATTACTGTAATGAAATACGGTCTAAGATAACAATTATCTTGTCTCTCAGTTGGGATGGGGGGTGGCGGGGCGGGGCACCATATATCAGTAAAGGCAACACCCATTCAGCTTGTGAAGGTATCTTTAATTTAAGTGATAAAATTCAAAGTTAGGGTTTGCTAAGCATAATCGCCTGAAATATATTTTCAGTATTTGACTAAAATGCACCTCCCCATGTCAGTGAAACGTGAAATGAACTTTGTACTGGTTATAAATATATTACAAACTCCGTGATATGTTCAGTCATATGACTTAGAATGGTATACATACCTGAGAACTAGTTCACCTATTGCAGATGTTGGTTTGGCAGCTTGCTAACTTACGACCAGTGTATTTATTAATATATGAAATTCGATGTCAAATATTTAAAAAGGGAAGTAACCCTGTGAACTCAGAAGTCCATGGCTTCATGTTAAATATCCTTACAGTCTTGAAACAAAATTTGACTTGTCAGTGTGACATACCAATTGAAGGTGACTAGTACCTGCAGTAGAAATAAGAAATAGAATGGCAGTTGCCCCCTCTTGTCCATGATATTTTTTCTTGGAGTGGGGGTGGGGGTGAGGGATGTAAACCTTGACAATCCTGACCATGAAAAGATTTTTGAAAAAAGTGATTTGTTTATTTGAATCTTGAAATTTCCTGTCATATGTGTGAGATAGTCGTTTTAACAATGTAACATCAAGTATGCTGTGACGTACTTATTGCAAATTTTGTACACCATCTCTTATGTTGATAAAACATCTTTTGATTGTTGTAAGATATTTAATTAGCAAGTGTTTGACATACATGTATCTTTGTTAAAATAATAGTATTACAAACGTCATCTGTTGCTAGCGAATATTGTAACATCACTTGTCGCTATATGCTGGTAGATATGTGACATCACTTTTGCCGTGGTATTTCTATGCTATCATTTTTGTGACATTGTGCTGGTAGAATACCAATGTTTGTAGTATTAACATCATATGATACAACATTGCTACCAAAAATTGTGACACACTTCTTAATGTGGTACTTTTTCATACTCACAGAAATGTGACATCACTTTTACTGTATTATAGTTCAGGCAGGTATGTGAAATCAATTATGAGTCAGCATACCTATGACAATGTGACACCATTTACACATGGTTTACCCATTCTGACTAACAGACGTCAATTTTCCTATTTTATTCTCACCCTCACAGAACTACTGTGACAGTTTATCCTCAATAGTTGAAATATTATGTGCCACAATTTTAACATCATTTAGAGTTGACTTTACTTAGCTGTGTTCATATAAACCTAAACCTACATCATTTTACAAGGGATTTTTTTACAAGTATTTGTTGCTATATCTTACGAACTGTGAAGATGAATAAATCAAATAAGGCATTCAGTTTCCTACAATTGACAATGTCAACGTCAAAAATACATGGACTCACATTGGTCCTCTATAATATGGTACAATATTACCAGCATTTTAGAATCATAAATTAATTGAAAATAGATAGATTTGTATCCATATTTGCCAAAAAAGAATGTATTTCATGTAAACCTCGTAACAAGTTGTTTGGAATTCAGAATGCCTCAGTTCTAACTGTATATGTGTTCATGTATGAAATATTCAAACATTGTATTAAATAGTCCTTCATTAAAAGTTTAATGTTATAAAGTAAATCAAGTTCATTTATCTGTTAATATTCAAGATTTTGATTTGTAACTTCACCAGTACACATAGTGACGTTGCTGTGATTGCCTTTGTCTGTTTGTAGACTGTGACAACTAACATGCACATGCAGTTCTGGGCGCCTTTCATTCCTAGATTTGATCAAAAGCTTAGCTCAAGTCATTTAGTAAACAGAGCTCATTCTGTTAAGGCCAAGAAAAAGTACATGTGTGTTTCTAGTCTCCTGACCAACCTTAATTTTTTACTGTCTGCCTCAAACTTTTCATGGGAAAATGATAATAAAAAACAATTTGTAAGTGTTTCAGGGCAAAAAAGGCAAAGTAAAATATTTTTGCAGAGACCGGAAACATATTTTTTTACTTGGCCTAAAATATTGGCAGATTTTTGTCTCTGGTAGAAGGTCATAGAATGAAGGTAAAGAGAAAACTTACACATTCAACAAAGAGTTCATTTATTCAAAGTTTTCTTAAAACCTGCTTCAGTTTGTCTTGTTATCAAGCTCAAGGTTAGTTAGGGTCAAAGTTGAAATCTACATGCAAAATTATCTATATAGTTCAAATTGCATTGCTGTAGCTTCAAAAACAAGAAAGTTGGTCTAATTATCAAAATTATGTACCCACTGTTTCAAGATCAGCTTTTATCTGGCCAGCTAATTTTCAGGTGTGGTTCTGATTTCATGCTTCGAGATTCAGAATTTTCCTAACAAATTGTTAATACTAAAAAAAAAAAACCAACAGTTTCAGGCTTTGAAATTAGGCTTTTTAGGCCTGAAATTACTTAGCCAATAGCAGGTTTGTAAAGAAACCCCTTTCTAAGTAATCATGATAACTAGATCAACACAAAGAGCGGGGATATGAACTTTATAAATTATGAACTTTACTTTTCTTATTCTGAAATAGTCTAAGGTGATGTTCACTATGGTGAGTGTTTTATTGCTGTCATAGCACTCTTGTTTTTTCTGCGAAGAACTCTGACATAAACACCTTTGTTTTCTGGTGTTTCTTCATTTCTTATATTATGCTGTAAAATATTTGTGTAATTTTGAGTTAATACTGGTACTACTATTGACCATTTAGAGTTGTTATGATTTATTTAGAATGTTTGATGCACCTAGCCAAATTTCCAGTCCGTTGAGATACTGATTTAATGTGTAGAAATTTATATGGGTTTTCTTTCTTCAGTCTGACAGAACATAAATATACAGGCATACTTACTTCATGAGTAAAGTGCTAAATATAATTATTGTATTATAATTATGCTATGGCATATTTCTTTTTATGTACTTATGGAACAATAGCCTTCACAAGTGGTTTTGACTTAAATTAACTTGACATGGATATAAAGTTGACATCAGCTTTGATGTTGTCAGAAATTAAATCTTTACATCACATGAAGGTCAAAATCAAAATTATGGTCAGTAACTAACAGTTACCAGTAACACAAGTAAACTGTGTGAATTACAGTTTTAGCTCTACTGAGCTTATGCCATGGTTGTGTGTCCATAAACTTTACCTTGACAACACTCTACAGGTCACAATTTACATTTGACTCTCATGAAACTTGCTCAGAAGGTTGCCTGCAATCCTGCAGATGATCTCTTTTGTTTTTGAGGTCAGTGGGTCAAAGGTCATGGTCACAGTAACCCTAACTTTCCACTCAGTTTCCTTAGATCTACAGCGTGCACAGTCTTAATAGTCCATACGATGATTGGTTTTACTGAGTAGATGATCCCTACTGCTTTTTGGGTCATTGGGTCAAGGTGACCTCTGTAAGCTTTTCCTAGGTCACATTCTGAACTATTTTTCACAAAACTTACTCAGAATAGTCGAGTCAGTCCAGTAGAGTGATACTGGCCCTTATGGGGCCTCTTGTTTTATAAAAGCCCTCTTGAAAAAAAAATGCTTGTATTCATTTTTGAAGGAGAATGACTTAAGCTGATTGGGATAGTTTTATAAAAGAATTTTGGTTGCTGTGCATTTAAAGCGTAAATAAGATTAGCGCATTGTTTGATGGCTTTGAAAAAAACGACTGATAAAAGATGGTGTGGTCGTTTTATTGATGTTGGTAGAGATTTTGACAGTGGAAGGAAGCAACTCCATGGAGTGCATGCAGGTGCTCTTTTCTTAAAGACTCTCCCAGTCAAATAAGAAAATCAATATTTGGAAAGTATTTTTCATACTGGTAGCGGGAAGAGCTTGTATTTGGTTAAAAGCTATTATTTCCTCTACGCTTTTGTATACACACCATTTTCAGCTGGATTTTAACTTGAAAAAAATGCGCATAATGCACTTTAATATATCTGGAGTGAAGTAGCTGTATTAAAAGGAGATGACATAATTTTAACTGTTCAATTATGTTAACAATATCTACTTCAGTTTACATTGTTGCTATTACAAGTGTTCAGTATAAGATGTCGGCACAAAAACAGCATCATGATGTAAGACGTTTGTAGAGCACTTAGAATATCTTAACTTTCCAATTAGAAATTTGGCTGGGTGTGGTTTGAAATGTGTTGTATACGTGTACAGATTTACCCGTGGTCTTTCATGATATGGATCAGTGGATTTTGTCAAATTTAAGAATGAATTCATACATTTATGGCAAGTCACATTCTTATTTAAAGTTTTTCATCTGCTTTTGAAAAGCTTTGTGTTGTATTGTTGCAACTTCTGCTTAACAGTTACTGTTGCATTATGGTTTTTACAGTTGAACCCTTGCTAATGGATCCACCCTGGGGTACAGCAAAAGTCCCCGCTTAGAACAAGAAACTTAAATTTAACTTCTGATATACTTAGCAACTTTAGATATGCACCCTTTTTAATAAGTCATAGATTTCTAGCTGTACTGGACAAAGTCCGGCAGAGCTTATACCATTGTGGTTTGTCCTTAGTCCCTCTGTCCGTAAAGTTTTCCTTGTTAGCGCTCTACAGGTCTCAATTTTCATTCGACTTTGATGAAACTTGGTGATAAGGATCCCTACAACTTTTGTTTTTGGGTCAGTGTGTCTAAGCTCAAGGTCACAGTGACCTCTGATAGCATTTCCTTGATAATACTCTACAGATCACAGTTTTCATTCAACTTTCATCAAACTTGCTCAGAAGTTTCTCTGCAATATGTAGATGATCCAGATTGTTTTTGGGGCCAGTGGGTTAAAGGTCAAAGTCACAGTGACCTTTTGATTTTCCTTGATAACGCTTAACCTGTTACAGTTTTCATTCAACTTTCATCAAATTTGCTCAGATGTTTCCCTGCAACATTTTGATGATCCTATTGTTTTTGGGGTCAAAGGTCAAGGTCACAGTGGCCAAAACTTTGAAAATCTTTTCCACTCAATATGTTGAGATCTATATCACCCACAGTCTTCAAACGTCATAGGATGATTAGTTTTGCTGAGTATATGATCCGTGTAATGCTTGTTTTTGGGGTCAGCGGGTCAAGGTCACAGTGAACTCTGTTAGCTTGTCTGATAACATATTGCAAAAGATTTTCACAAAACTTACTCGGAACAGTCCAGTCAGACCAGTAGAGCAATACTGGCCCTTTTGGGCCTCTTCTTTTAATGAATTATTACTGAATTTTGATCTTTTTAAAACAGCACCCAATTTTAGAGGGTGCTTATTCCAGGAGACCTCTAGCACAGGTCTAACTGTATACCAAATCTGTAGCCAAGTAGCTAAAATATAACACATGCCACATTCTTGATAATGAATTGCCATTAATGCTACAAGAGTTTCACAGTTTACTTTGTAAATATATAAGGAGAAAAAAACATTTTACCAGAATGTTTTATAGTAGGTGAAACTTTGTTTAAGAATTTTATATTTGTTGTTTGTGTAACTTAATACACTTGCCCAGTTTTAATTCCTTAAGCAATTACTTGTGCATCACTTAAAAATGGTTTAAAATTCTTTTGAATGATGTTTTCTTGTGAAGTACCACAATTTCTATTCACTGATCCTGTTTTGTAGTAGATTATCAGTATAAGATAAAAGAAAGAAACATTTTTGAAAAACTACTAGTCAACTTATATGTGACTGAATGAAGTCAAATAATTTAAGGACTGGTGTATTCCAGCTCAGTCTGCTGTTAGAATTCATTGATTTCTTTGTATATAACAGAATCGTCAGGGAGATATCTCTCGTACAACTTGGAAATGTTTCCATGGCAACATTGTTCCAACATTGTACCAATGTTTTCAGTCAAAAAGGTCTTAAATATAGATTAGCTTCTAAGGATTAACAACACAGTATGAGAGGTCATTTTATATCGAGTTGCTAGATTATCACCAGAGTCTCTGAACAGTCATTGCTAAAGTAATTCTTGATTAAATATACTGTAAGAATCACTTCACATAATGAAAGTTTGAATGTTTATCGAGTTAAAATTCACTGTGTAGCTACGCACCCAAACTCGGTTTTGATTAAATGAAGGGTTAATATTATGTGCGAAATATGGCTGTAACATGAAAAGTTTTTTCAAACTTTGTAGCTAAACTTTGAACAAGCGGCTTTAAAATGTTCATAAAATTGGTAACAAACACGACAAGGTAAAGGTGATAAACTGGCAACTGATATTAAGGCTTTTAGTTCAAAGTACGTATTATAAAAACTATATTACTGTATATATTCTATTACATGTTGTGATGACTAAAAGTTGGTAATACACTGTTGTAGCACAGTAAACACGGTTTTGAATAAAACACACACATTTCAATGTAAATTTTATGCAAAATGACTTTAGACTGAATTGGTAAATTTTGTGTATATAAGTGGGTTTTTTCATGTGATTCTTGGGTAAATAATGTGATACTTTTCTTGTAAAACAATATTTTTGATATATTTTGAAAAAAGATAAGCTTTGAACTTGACAACTTGACATTAAAATAAATGAACTTGTGTTTTTTGTTTCTTTTTCATTTTCTTCTCTCGATTGTCTTTTATTCCATTTTCATCATCTTGCCTTGAGTTTCTAATTGATATGTTCTAGTGAAATAGTAACTTAGTTGACATGGAGCTTTGTTATAAGTCAACCTTCTGGTTATAAACTGGTTTGGCCACTCTCCTCTGTCCCTCAACAGTTTGGTGTACAGCTTGTTACCTGTACATGCATACATTGTATACAAAATGTATTAACTCTTGGAATGCAAGTTTGGCCCATAATGCAAGAGTGTCATGCAGCACACCTAAGTGGCTACCTCCAAAGATCAAGGCCATACTTAAGACTCGAAACCTCTTGCACAAAGCTATGTGCTATTATTTCTTGTCCACACAGCAATTTCTACAGGCATGGACGAGTTTTGAAACGCAATAACTAAACATAATTGTTGCCAATAAGAGAGTGTCAAGGTGTCATTTACCACATTCTTACTCAAAGTTTAACAAAGAAAAAATACTACTAGTCCCTAAATACAATCAAACACCAACACACTTACACACAGCTATGAGGAAAAGCAGCAGACAATGTACACACTGCGGCTTCTATATGAATTATATTAAGACAACACTTGCCTAGTGTATAGGACAACACAAAAGTATTTCAACTAGCAATACTAATGTGTAATAGATGGAATCTGGGAACTGTCAGTTGATACATTGCATTATTTTTGTCCAGACTGTAGTTTCTAGATGTATAGATTCTAGACTACTTTTCATATACCCCTCCCCCCATTTTCATCCAATAACACAATGGTGTGTCATGCACAACACACAGACAGCTACCTCAAAGGTCCAGGTAATACTTCGGGGTCAAAAGCCACGAGACTATCTGCAAAACCTTGGGTATTTTCGTGATACTTGCGTCAAGTATTCATCCCCAACGCCTTCTGAAGGTCAATGTAACATGGGCTACAGGTCTTTACTATACATGTGTCTGCTAAATCTCGTGAAGGGTTTTCATGTGACTGGTCATGGTCAACTAGGAAAGAGGGATTTTGGAAGAGCGTCCTTACCCCGCACACCCACTCGACTTACTTCGAAGTAGATAGAGTGGTAAGTCCTCTATTGCGTGAGCGCAGAGCTAGGAATAGAAAGAAATAAAACAGACTTTGGAAAACCACAAGTCATAGAGCTTAGTTATTCTGTGTTTAACATAGTTGAGTTGTTCTCTACCATAGCTATAGAAACCATATTCCTGGGGTCAAGAATGGGTTTTATTGAGACCGTTTAAAATGTCGGTTTCAGGTGTCGGGTGGACGATTTACTGCTATCTTGACCCTAGCTAAACTTCAGCGTAACCGGTTTATATGCTCACAAAAACATATTTAAAAACATCGGCATTTAAAGTTTTGGAAGCCAGAACTTTCATGACCCTCATGTGAGTTATGTCCATGATTGTTACAGAACGTTTTGTAAATTACAGTTTTGTCAAGTAAATTGCTATTTGACAACACAGGGTGTAATCCTTTTTTATTTATGACGTAAGATTTTATTTATAAATCGTCAATTTTCCAACGTGTCAATTTATTTACATTTGTATTAGTCATTGACATATTTACATGCTACAAGATACAATTATAGTTTAATTTTATTTTTGAAAGTGAGTCACTGTTACTGTCAAAGGTTATTGAACAAACCGTCGCTTAAGATTCGGAAAAAAAATGTAAATGTATAATCAAATGCAGTTAAACAAAGAAAATCGAGAAAAAAAACCCATCGAATCATAACCTATCCTTCCATTCATCAGCAGTGGTTATTGTACTTGTATTTTAGAGTTACAACGTTTGTACCGGGTGATCCGTATCACAAACGGCCACAGAAGAGGAGGTCAGATATTTAAGATTGCGGGGGATAGTGCAAAATACAAAGACGCTTGGGTGCGATACAACCAATCTGGCTCAAACATTTTCTTTGCATATTCACATACTATGAGAAATCTCACAAACAAACTGGACAGGTTTATTTCGTTGGGTATAGTACTTTTCTAGATCGTCGATCTTTCTATTTTCTGTATGACAGTATTGATGAGCATTGTCATATACTCCGCATCATTATCATTGTTTATATGGCGAATATTGAAACATGGCATCGTTATCATTGTTTATAAATATGGCGTTTATTTATACAAGGTATCGCTGTCATTGTTTATATGGCGTATATTGATACAGGGCATCGTTGTCATTGTTGATATGGCGTATATTGATACAGAGCATCGTTGTCATTGTTTATATGACGTATATTGATTCAAGGCATCGCTGTCATTGTTTATATTGGGACAGGGCATCGTTGTCATTGTTGATATGGCGTTTATTGATACAGAGCATCGTTATCATTGCTTATATGACGTATATTGATACAGGGCATCGTTATAATTGTTTATATGACGTACATTGATTCAAGGCATCGCTGTCTTTGTTTATATGGCGTATATTGATACAGAGCATCGTTATAATTGTTTATATGGCGTATATTGATTCAAGGCATCGCTGTCATTGTTTATATGGCGTATATTGATACAGGTATCGTTATAATTGTTTATATGGCGTATATTGATACAGAGCATCGTTATAATTGTTTATATGGCGTATATTGATTCAAGGCATCGCTGTCATTGTTTATATGGCGTATATTGATACAGGGCATCGTTGTCATTGTTGATATGGCGTATTTGATACAGAGCATCGTTATCATTGCTTATATGACGTATATTGTACAGGGCATCGTTATAATTGTTTATATGGCGTATATTGATTCAAGGCATCGCTGTCTTTGTTTATATGGCGTATATTGATACAGGGCATCTTTATAATTGTTTATATGGCGTATATTGATTCAAGGTATCGCTGTCATTGTTTATATGGCGTATATTGATACAGGTATCGTTATAATTGTTTATATGGCGTATATTGGTACAGGGCATTATTATCATTGTTTATATGGCGTATATTGATACAGGTATCGTTATAATTGTTTATATGGCGTATATTGGTACAGGGCATCGTTATAATTGTTTATATGGCGTATATTGGTACAGGGCATCGTTATAATTGTTTATATGGCGCATATTGGTACAGGGCATCGTTATAATTGTTTTTATGGCGTATATTGGTACAGGGCATCGTTATAATTGTTTATATGGCGTATATTGGTACAGGGCATCGTTATAATTGTTTATATGGCGTATATTGGTACAGGGCATCGTTATAATTGTTTATATGACGTATATTGGTACAGGGCATCGTTATAATTGTTTATATGGCGCATATTGGTACAGGGCATCTTTATAATTGCTTATATGACGTATATTGGTACAGGGCATCGTTATCATTGTTTACATTGCATATATTGATATAGGGCATTATTATCATTGTTTATATGGCGTATATTGATAGAGGGCATCGTTGTCATTGTTGATATGGCGTATTTGATACAAAGCATCGTTATCATTGCTTATATGACGTATATTGTACAGGGCATCGTTATAATTGTTTATATGGCGTATATTGATTCAAGGCATCGCTGTCATTGTTTATATGGAGTATATTGATACAGGGCATCGCTGTCCTCCGTTTTATGGGTTGAATACTGTATTCTACAAAATAATAAGTGGCTTGGACTACATATACTTTCTTGCTGATGAAGCAGTTAGTACGGACCCAGACTTGTAGCCTCAAAGTTTAGCTGTGGGGGAGTCCTGTATTGCTAGTCAATTATTCTAGTGTTATAGATAGAAGTAGGGCAGTAGTTTTAAGAAATGAAATTACATGTACATAATTCAATCACTGAACTTATTTAATTAGTCGAGCCATTTAAGTATTGCATACAATTTATTATACCAGTACTTCATTTCGATCTTACCAGGAAAAATTATACGGATATTCAAAGTTATCGGTATCCCATCCTTAAACTGATTAATGGTATCGCAATATTTCTACAACGTCCATGCCCTCTTTCTTGCACTATTGAGCTTCCATATGGCTAGGTATAAATAGCAATTAATGTTCGATGGGTGGTACGTTATTTGAACACCATTCCAAATGAATGTTTTATAATATAAGTCAAATGCCGTTGTATAATTGCAAGATTTCTATATATCCCTGGTTACTTCGGATAAGTGTTTTCTATATCAGCCTCAATTGCAAGTAGGACTTCTCTTTGCCTCTGTTCATGCGCACTAGCTGCCATGCTATCTATTGGTGCTGACAAGAAGTTGTACAGGGTGTAAATTTCTGTAGCGATTACGTTCAAGAGAGCGCTACAGAAATTTACACCCTGTACAACTTCTTGTCAGCACCAATAGATAGCATGGCAGCTAGTCCAAAAAACTTCCAACCCTGTAAATAGTGCATAAAGAAAATGAAAATGTTTGTTTGATAATTGCATTTTACCTGAACAGTGTTTCACATACTTTCTGGAAAAAGTTAATTTGTCCCGGGAATATCAGGACATGACATGTCTATTATTTTCACAACTGTGTCCTGGATTTCGGACTCCCATTTGTTAGTTACAAGAATGTTACAAACATTTGAACACCATGGAGCACTTTTAGGGTATTGGCATGAACTATCAAGCGCAGTATAATAATACGTATGACAGCCATGTTTTTAGATTTTGTTCAATCGAACTTAGGTGGTAAACGTACAGCCCCCAACACAGGCTTAAGCAAAATTCGGTCATATTATATAAGACATAAATAGGAGTTTGTTTACTAAGCAAAGTATGTTTAAAAATACCTTTTCTGCTCTATTAATAGAGGCTTTAAATCTCTCTGCAAGTTTTGGATTTTCTATTTGTGACAGATACACACTTCCGGTTGTGGAGTCGTCCTGCAGTGCTTTCAGGACAGCCGCCATGTTGGATCAGTACTCAATGATTCTAGTAAACTGTCTGTCAACGTTGTCAAACTGGGCATGTGCCTCCCTTAGACTTTCAACATTTCCCAAGTTTGCTTAAAAGTAACAAAATATTTTCTTTTAAATAATGAGACCTACAATGGAATATCCATTTCTCTGTGTCAATCCTCGAAGGAATGTAATTAATGCTAGAAATTATTTGATGTCAGAAAATAACCAAAAACATTAACAATTCACATGATATATATATTTTTTTCTTTCTGGTAACAAACCGTTCCATCTCACATTTACTGTTTGAGATATATCTAAGCAAAACCTGTTTGCATTCCAAGTGACTTCAAAGTTGCCAGTCTCTGAAGGGCTTCCTTGCGTTGCTCGTGCATTCGACCAGTTACATCACGTTTCTGGCCCATTGTCCGTTCAACGGCAGTCTGGCTCTCTCTGTAGGCATCCATCAGTTTATCAAACTGTTTTAGATATAAATAATTACTGAAATCCCGCCATTATAACAGTTTAACCAAAACTGCCGTACTTCAGATTACAATTGTAATTTCTTGTGTTTCGTATTTTTACAAAGAGTGCGTGGGTATCTCTTTGCTTTTTAATAGTTTCCACGCTCAGTCTACCAGTGCTCAAAGAAAACTGAAATTGAATAAAGATGTAGAGTAACACTAAAAGTTATAAGATATAACATACGTGTTTCTGACGTTTGTCGGAACTAAACAATCCAGTGATCAAATTCACCCCTGCTGTAAATATCCCCATGCCTAACCGCGCCTGGAGACAGAACAGAATCTAGCACGGTCTTGTCTTTCCCACCGCCCATCCTTTGGCCAGCCATTTCTGAAACAGTGATCAATTACTATTCTCTATTTGATTCTTATAATTTATTCTGGCGTTTCGGTAGTCACACTAAAGCAGATGGCTTTAAAAATACTACAATAACTTTTAATAAATGCCTAAAAGTTTGAAATGTGAGAGATTTAATTAAATTTTACTGTCGTAAAATGGCCAGATTCATAATAAGAGGTTAGAATTTCATCTATAAAACGCGCAGATAAATTGAAAATCTAGACTAAGGCAAACCCCTAATTCAAGCTTCGATAGGAATGCACATATTGCCGAAATAAGCCAATAACAGTATTGCAGATCATGTAAACATCTACATGCTTTTTTTTCTTCTGAAGTACACAGAGATATAACTGCAGGACATTTACCAGCTTGCTTCATAAACTTGTCTCTGTTTGACTTCAATATCTCTAACTCTTCCTCCATTTTATGTTTTTCTTCATCCAGCTCTTCTTGAGCAAGTTTATCCGCTTTCGCCAGTTGTTTTTCTCGTTCCATCTCAACACTGATTCTCTCCTTTTCGTCCATGACTGCTTCATTACGCTTGGTTACACTTGCCATGTTCTTCTGTAATTCTGTTTGTATCTCTATGTAGCTACAGTAAAGGAAGAAAATTAATGGAAGTGACTGGGTTTTCTACCAACAGTGATCGCTTCGATCAGTGACTGTGACGCGAAAACGATTAATAAAGGTTGGAAATGTTTGTGAAGGGGCGCTCTCTTTAAGTTTGATACCAACACCTTGACTATGAATAAACTTGATGGCAAAGTTTATCTTCTCTCGCAAAACTTAGTAAAGTTTCTGTATTAAAACCACCGTTAGGATCACTTAATAATTACCTAATAACTTAATAGGGCTTACTATCGGGACCTTTTTACTATATGAAATTGACCACTTTTAGGGGTTAATATCGAGAGCGGTCTTAAATTCTTAACCTGAACTTACCGTTGCTGAGTACTCGGTCTCCGTCTTCATTTCCTCGGCAATTTTCATAATCTGCCCAAATATTTCTTTCACAACGGCGGCGCTCTGTACATGAAATAAAGGAGCTAACATTGTACACACTGTGTTGCGATACTACTTTAAGCGAAATAGATTTAATTGAATATAACGTTCCTTTTTCATAACATAATTTAATGTGAAAATGCAGGTTATTTGTTCTATCGGGATGGTCTTTCTAAGGTTTTAAACATGAGGGCCACGATATCTCTATATCGATCACCAGAGTTTTGCTGGGCTGTCATATTTCTAATCCTCGCCTCTATATGGAGCGTAGCGGAGTCTACAGCCGTGGGTGTTCAACGATGATTTCTAATGGTTTGTCATATTTCTAGACAAACACCTCTTGAAAGAATATGGTAGGAAAAATATGCATAAAAATATATTAAAATATAATCAGTAGTTCAGAGAAGAAGATTGTTGAAACGCTAGCTCCATCTCTTAGCTATCATGAGTTTAGCTAACCAAAAGTCGCCTGAAGGAGTTTGATAGAGGATCATTAAAAACACACCTGGGTAGATATTTCAAAATCTGATCAATAGCTTATTCAATATAGTTTAAAGTTTACTATACAGACATACAAGGAAATCAACATCGTCCAACGGGGTAAAGACTTCAGACGATCTAACATGACACCAAGATACTTGGTAAGGTGACATTAGACGAACATTATTCATTTCTGTGAAAGTACTAGAATTTGAAATAGGACAAGCAGTTCCCAAGAAGACATTTGAAGTCTTCGTTTTGGTTGCCATGACAACCAGAATTCTGCAAGGATCCTCTATATTTGAAGGAAACTGATAGTGGACCGTACAAGAATGACTGCTACAAACTTTCAAAATGACTAGCCTAGCAGTTTCAGATGTTGTTTGAAGCAAACTGTTGACCACGCATGACAACGGACACAAGTGAGTTTTTTTTACCTGTAGTTCAACGACAGCGTCCAGGATCATAGGTATAATCGAGTTGACAATGAGGGCCGCTGTCACTGTAAACTTCTTCATCAGGCCAGACGTCATCAGGTGCTGGGTTCGAGCCGAGTGAGCAGTAAGTCTAAATTGTAGTTGTAACAGATATATGTCAGTTAACACTATTTAAAGTTTCGTTTTACTGGTGCAAGGTAAAGCATTCGAATGTAGTGCTACTATCAAATGTTTAAAAAAAGACATTCTAATGTATGCTTCTATCACACTGGTAAAAATAGACATAGTATTGCGGGTACTGAAATAACAAGCTTAACAGTATAAATTATTAGACGATATTAGTAGGTACTGGGTAAACAACAAACACCCTCGAGTGTATTGCTGTCGCTAAGAGGGAAATGCTTTAGAAAATGATAGGTATTGTACCCACCTCTTTGGCTTGTTCCGGATGGTCGGCAAGCCGTAGGTATGCACGTTCCATATAGTTGGCCACTTCACGTTGGGCTCTGTACATCTCTAGAGTGGCAATAGTAGACATAACCTGCTGCGTCTCTGGCGTAAGCTCCTAAACAAAACAACATTTGGTAAATGTCTACAAATTCGTTTCTATACGGACGAAGATAACAGTCACATTTTTCAGAAAAAATCTAGGCGTACAAACTTGAAAGTAACATGTGTAACAAGTACATCGAGCCTGCAAAATCTTCAAAGTAACAGTTACTATATAGTACTAACGTCATTTGGAAAGTCATTATTATCCCTTTGTAAATAATATTCATATAGCCCGTGTGAGGTCCTGTTTTTCAAGTAAAGGCATACCGTGGGGACGTCCCGTGAGTATACATCCGAAGGTTTCTTCTCCGCGCATTCTCTTTCATTTGAACACTGACCTGGAACGACCTCCTCCTTTGATGTCGTGCATGAGGTGAAACTCGAGAGAAACAAATGTACACAAACCTGGAAAGTGACCAAAACTGTATTATGTACATGATAGGTATACGAACAGTTAACTTTAATAATAATAGTAGTAATAATAATAATAACTTTATTTTATGATGGTAACATACTAAGAATACAAAAACATTATACAACTTGTTTCCAGTATGGCCTTCAATTAAATAAATTCTTCATACCATTTATACAATACATACAGAACATTCGACCTAAAGTCAACATTTATAATACAAGATCAACTGAATTAATACTTAGAAAAAAGTGTTTGATTGTTTGCATTTTATATAGCACACAGAATGAATAGATCCGATCTGTCAGCCATACTGATAAAACTGACTAATCAGTTGGCGCTATCACTCAGCTCTGTAACTGACCGCCATGTTTCCACTCAAGCTTTCGTTGCTATGTGTATTTGTGAGGTTTGAAGATATGTTATAGTAAAATGGTCAGTACATGTTGTCCAAAATTAAAAGAATACTTGAAAGAGATTAACTTTACGTTGATGTTATAACACAAAACGTTCTATTGATATCACTTAATCCTTTCAATAAATACTGTTCTGCATAGACATGTTGTATGCATAAAAATTGTATTTAATTAATATATTTTTGCGGAAATGTTGTGACAGAACATTACCTAAATTCTACATCGACAGAGGACTGGAACTTGCAAAATTCCATCATTTATACTCTATTTACGGAGCATATATAGTAGTTGAACGGCACATCTGATTTGTTTTATATTTTGGGTACTTTGCACTTTACATAAAACATAACCATTTAAGATTGCAATTAAAACATTACATGTCCTTGACTCAAGTAAACGTAATGGAGTTCCATACATGCTATAAAACCGCTCAACCTTGGGTGGTCTTCGAGGCTTGTAGTAAATATAACGGGTGAACAGGGAAGTTGCTTTGTAGCTCAAAAGGCGATTTGGAGCGGACTCATATACTCAGAAATTATCTGTGAGCCACTTGCCGTCAGCACTTTGAGTGCTTTGATTCTTTTTTTTCATTGATAGGAAATAAGAATTTTCATATCAATGCATCGACGGATTCGCAATTATTTGTGTGCAGACTTTTAAATGATAATATACGTCTAACTTAACAGAAATCATCCTACTGCAGAATTGGAAATATAAATCCTTATTCGTTCTAAAATGTCCATTCTATTTCAAGCAATGTTGTAAACCGGCTGTAATTTTGAAGGAAAATAAATTTGACGATAATCACATGACGTGGTTTGAAAATAAAAAACCACACTGATGATAGTTACTTATTAAGCATTCAGTAACAAGCATTAACTAGAGAATAACTATGCCGGCAGGAATTTTAAGATGGTTCAGCACAGATTGAACTACAATAAGAAGTTCTGAAAAGGAGCTGTCCTATTTCACAAAGTAAAAATGCCTACAGAAATCAAATGTCAGCCTTTAACAGATCGGGAATAACTGATAAGAATGACATATACTCTAATAAAGATAGCATATTAAAACCTGACACACTGTTTGCCCCCTGTATTTACGTTTTAAAAACACACCATGCTATTGTAACAGATTGGACGTGCGCGTCTGTACTTAAAAATATCAGGTCTACAATTGTCCATAATTTCTCATTAGGAAACTTTATGCACGTGTAAAAGGATCAGCCGAATAGTACGGCGTTTAGATTCCATGGTTTTCCTGTTAGTATTGTCATCAATTACCATCAACGAAAGTATTTTCAACATACGTTATTTTACATTAAATTCATTAACGAACATCGTAAATGTTTCTGTAATAAATCTCCAGTTAATACATTATTATTATTTGCAAATAATGTGATCGATTTTGCTGAATATCATCTGGTAGAAATGATCAAAATAAAATAGAAGATTTTCACCTTTACCCACAAAAGTCAGCTTCAAAAATCTCACTTAGGCAATATTCCAGCACAATCGATAGTCAATTGATTTATGACCCTGGATACTACCGAACCGTAGTTATGTCCGTTAACTCCTTTAGATCGCTGCTGATACGATAGCTCTTGACACTTTTTCTGCCGTATGTGAAATTGTAAATTCCTGTTTCCATTAGTTTTACATAGAGCTGCAACATGTTTACATAGATCCCTTGCAATCAATTTTTAAGCCCTAAGCATCTTTTCCTAGTTATTAGGTTAAAAATACAGATTTTTTCCAATATTCAGTCGTCCGCACTGCAAGGTACAGCACCCATTTTAGGTCAACAGTTTAAGCTAAACACTTACCAAACCATAAATATCCATTTAAACGAAAACAAAAAACAGGGTTCGCAATTTTTAATATTCGACGACGTGTCACGATTTCCAATTTCGGAACAAAGATTCTAGCCATATAGGTTAAACCGAAAGTAGATAAAAGAGTAACGGTATCTGCGATTTTTAGAATTTAGTTTTAATTTTTAAAATCGAATGTAGACCAAAGAACGATCGTACTTGCGATTTTAGCTATAATTCAAATTTGTCTATGTGTCATCTTTTGATATTTTTAATTTCTTTGTTTCGGATCAAACCCGTCTTTTCTAAATAGCAAACCGAAAGTAGCATGTGATATTCTGTGATACTGATTACAGTACATTGATTCATTGCCTCTCTCTGCCATGCCACCAACGCAAAGGGACCACAATGGAAATAAGAGTTTACTCTTTTGTGTGTTATTCCTGATGTCGGTGTGCATGTCATGGTTATTATGTTCATGTTGTGATATTGTTTTATTGCATTCATGTTTGTTTTAGCCATGTATGTACTCCATACCAAAATAAATCTTATCTTATCATGTTAATCTATTGAGCAAATATATTCTTTTAAACGATAGATCGATCTGGCATCGGTTTACGTCTCATCCGAATACCATTAGTTAATGGAGGAGCTGGGGACTGAAACTGCAATTCCAAGACCATCAGCCCAGCGTCTTAACCACTAGACCACGTACTGGTCCGCTCCTATTAACAGTGGCATATATACATGTACAGCTTCCACTTTTCGGGATGGATACAAAAAGAACGTAGAAGAAAACAACATAAGACTAATTTATACAAATGTCATGAATGGGCATTAATATATAAACAGATTTTCTATACCAATTAAACAATAGGATCATAGAAACCCTTAAATGCTCGTGGGGCAGTGTTATTTGTCATCAAACACAGTTTCCTTCGTTCTAAATTCCATAGAACGACGTTTTACCTGTACTATGTTTAAATATGTTCATAGTATATACGGATAGTCTCGGGTCAAATGTAATTCCACTATGTCAAAATTTACAACATATTTTATATAAAAACATAAAATTTCAAAATCATCTGTAGATGATAATTTCTATGGTACTTTAACGAAACTTACACCAATAAATACAGAATCTATAAAGGTTTCTTCAGATAGTTATTACAAATTTTGCCTTTTGAAAAGTATAGTAAATTTTGACCAAAGAACACAATAATCGTCGACGTTTCTATTTTCTATAGAACAGTACGGATGAGTAGCATTATTATCATTGTTAATTGGGCGTATATTGATAACAGACAACTATACTTATAAAAATTTATTCATAGGATGTTGTTTTGAAAATGCGTTGACACGTGAGTTGCTGCCAGTTGCTGTTTAAAGTACAAGAACTTATTGATCAGCATGGTCTAGACGCCATATTTCCATTACAGGGTTCATCTTTTATTGGCTGCTGTAACTACACTATAAAATTTCTAAAATGAAAATTTACTAAGTGCGATTTCAACACAGACACAACATAACACCATAATATGTCTAATGAGTGAGTTATATTTTGAATATCTCATTACTGTCAAATGCATGTGACAATTACATATAGTTAAAATTATTAACAAACAACACAGTTAATTAACATACTTAACTGGCTACATTTGAGATACAACTTAATATTTCAACCAACACTCACATACTAAAACATCCCACATACGATTATGCTTTCCTGAATATAATGTAAATGTGGTCACACCAAAATGTAAACAAGCATACGGTACGCAACAATCCAAATCAAAGAAAAAGCATGGTGTATTAAGCAAAGGCAGGTGATGCAATGTCGAGAATCGCGTTGCCGCCTACATTAGTGAACTGCAAACGACACAAAGATCACCGTGATTTTGAAAATTCACTTTTTAAAATTTGATTTGATGTGTCATCGCTACCAAGGAATTGCGAGACCCGCGACTTAGGTGGGTATGGAACACAGGAGGCTTTAATTTCTTAGAATACCGGTATATCATAGAAAAAAATATTTCGGTTAGGACAGGGCATGCTGGATATTTCCGTAAAGCGTAAAGAAAGACAAGTTACATGTAACATCCATTGTCGTGGATATATAAATCCGTATTTTAAATAACTTTTTGACACTTCGGGTGTTTGGTTGTTATCAAAAAGATAACGTCAATTAAATTTAAGAGTCAAGGGTAAGAACTTGTAACAGTTTCGATGGTCATTTGTTGGATCCAGTTAAGCGACCACATGTGATATAAACAATCATTAACATCTTCTGTCTTCGTTCTGTCTTCGTTCACTTCGGACCATTATCAGCATCAGGTGCGACCCTAAGGCATCGTAGGCGCGTCAACCAAATACCTAATACAAAGACTCTGGCAAATGCATACAAGTGGAATCACTGGCCGCCCACA
>JAFMSR010000014.1:37180381-37201828 GCA_022818135.1 Saxidomus purpurata
AGGACACCATTTATTTGAAATGCCATGAATTGACCATACCCTAGAATATTAGTGTATTATAGGACAAAATTCAAACAGTCACAATACTTAACTTCGATTTTACCATGTTAGTGCAGACATAATTTCCTGTTGGTATATCTACCTTGTATATGTATAATACAGTTTTAGTCACTTTCCAGGTTTGTGTACTTTTGTTTCTCTTGAGTTGCACGTCATGCACGACATCAGAAGAGGAGGTCGATCCTGGTCAGTGTTCAAATGAAAAAGAATGCGCGGAGAAGGATATGTACTCGCGTCCCGTCCCCACGGTATGCCTATACTTGGAAAACTGGAACTCACACGGGTCATATAAATTTTATTACCAAAAGGATGATACTGACTTTAAAAATAGCGTTTCTTAGGAATTACAAGTAACTGTTATTTTGGAGATTTTGTAAGCTCGTTGTTCTTGTTACACTTATCACTTTCAAGTCCTATATTTTTTTCTGAAAAATGTGATTATTTTCGTCACCTGTAAAGAAACGAATTTCTAGATATGTATTATTGTTGTTTTGTGTAGGACCTTACGGCAGAGACACAGCAGGTTATGTCTACCATCGCCATTCTAGAGATGTACAGAGCCCAACGTGAAGTGGCCAACTATATGGAACTTGCTTACCTACGGCTTGCCGACCATCCGGAACAAGCAAAAGAGGTGGGTACAATACCTATCATTTTCTAAAGCTTTTCCCTCTCAGCGACAGCAATACACTCGAGAGTGTTTGTTGTTTACCCAGTACCTACTAATATCGCCGCTGTGCTTGTTCTTTTAGTACCGCAGTACCATGTCTATTTTTAACCTTGTGATAGTAGCACTACATTAGAATGTCTATTTTTGGGACGGTTGTCGAAAGACAGCCGTTCCAGAGAAACCGACCAGAACAGAATTGAACAAAACAATATATAAACGGATTTGGCGTTCTGAGGTTCCTAAAAACACAGGCAACTCCGATGAAAGAAATAGTTCAAAGCGGTGTAATATCTACAGTATATTTGCCTTTGAAATCCCTAATATTAAATTGCATGTTCGCAGAAATGCAATAAATTACCGAAATATAATTTACATGTCACAAAAGTGTTAAATTTTCTACTTCAGACTGCGTATAGCATACCAGCAGTTTTTTACCTTTATCCATTATCGGAAAAATGAGCACTGTCTTGAACAGTGTACGCGCGCGCGCAACTACTGCTGTTTAATTACTATGTGTAGAAGTGTGCTTCGTGTTTGTCTGTTGTAGGGTGAGTTTTGTTTTTTTCATGCTTTTTTTCGAGAAAAATGTACGTAAAGGAACCAAAAACTTGGACTTTCATTATGTTTCTTCGATAGCGTATTGTGTTCCAAACGTCATCTGAATTTAAGATAGTTTGTCAGTGTTCACTTAGACCTAAAGTTATCCGTTTTTGGTTAATGTCATAAAGGATGACAAAATTTAAATACTTATTGTCAAATTTTAGTGATTGAACAAAGTCAAGAAAAAAAGGGTGAAATAATTTAAAAGTACTCGTGAGTTGATTTGAATATACAGAGTTGTAACACGGAAGTTAAGCTACTAATGTAGTCGTTGCATATAACAATTCTCATACATCAGTGGTTTGCCGAGCTTTCAACAGACATGAAATTATATAATAAATGCTCTGGATGACGAGAATGTAAGAAATACAAGTAGGCTATGTTTTTCTTGTTGACCTGACTAAGTATTTAAGAATTTACTGTTTTTGAGTTAGCATACTCATTAGTGTGTGTGTATCGTCTCTGCCCATGGGTTGAACGGCTGATTTGAATGAAGTTTTAAAAATACGACTGACAATAGTTTCTTCTAACTAAACTCTAGCTCTTTAGTACTACATTTTGAGCGCTGTATTATTGTAAGTTCATTTACAAATTTGCAATCTGAAACACAAGTTTGCGAGGATTGTAAATCAGTTTTTATTTCCTTGACATTGACTTCCATCTCTAGTTCACATTTTAACGTCTTGGATTTGAGCAGTTAAGTCTCTTTAAATTGAGCATTTCAAATCCTGCTTAGTAGTTGAACAGAATTTCACAGAATAAATGTGTGATCACTTTCACGTCTTGGAATTTTGAGTGATCATTTTCACTTGGAGTTGAACATTTCAGTATTGCTTGCCTAAACTTAGTGTACACATGCCAACACAACCGTCCCACCAGTACCTTCAGTGCTTTGATTAAACATGTGATTGTAGAACTTCATTCGAATGTCTATTTTTAATCATGCGATTGTAGCAATACATTCGAATGTCTATTTCTAACAGTGTGATAGTAGTTATATATTCGAATGCTTTACCTTGCACCAGTAAAACGAAACTTTAAAATAGTGTCAATTGACATGTATCTGTTACAACTACAGGTTAGACTTACTGCTCACTCGGCTCGAATCCAGCACCTGATGACGTCTGGCCTGATGAAGAAGTTTAAAGTGACAGCCGCCCACATCGTCAAGACGATGATACCAATGATCCTGGACGCTGTCGTTGAACTACAGGTAAAATGATCACCTGCGTCCGTTGTCATGCGCATCCGCTTCAGCGTCGTCAACAGTTTGCTTCAAACAATATTTTACTGCAGGGCTAATCATTTTGAAAGCTTGTAGAACTCATCCTTGTTCGGTCCTCTATCAGTTTCCTTCAAATGAAGAGGATCCTTGCAGATTTCTGGTTGTCATGGCAACCAAAAGCAAATACTTCAACAGCCTTCTTGGGAACTGCTTGTCCTATTTTAAATTCTAGTACTTTCACAGAAATGTTCGTCTAATGTCACCTTACCAAGTATCTTGGTGCCATGTTGGATCGTCTGAAGTCGTGTCCCCGATAGGCGAGGTTGATTTCCTTGTATGTCTGTATAGTAAACTTTAAACTTCTTCTCAGATTTTGAAATAACTACCCCGAGGTGTTCTTTAGCGGTCCTTTATCAAACTCCTTCAGGTGACTTTTGGTTTGCTAAACTCATGATAGCTAGGATATGGAGCTAGTTTTTCATGTATGTTAAATCTTCTTCTCTGAACTATTGATTATATTTCAATATATTTTCACACATATTTTTCCTACCATATTCTTTCAATAGGTATGTATCTAGAACTATGACAACCCATTAGAGACAACGGCTGTTGACTCTCCTATGCTCAATACAGTAATATATGGAGCGTAGCGTGGGTGTGCGAAGATGATTATAAATATGATAGACCAACAGAACTCTGGTGATCGATATAGAAAATACCTAGGCCCTCTTGTTTAAAATCTTAGAAAGACCATCCCGATAGAACAAATAACCTGCATTTTTACATTAAACACATGAAAAAGGAACGTTATACTTAATTAAATCTATTTCGCTAAAAGTATTAAATAACTACACCGAGATGTTCTTTAGTGATCCTTTATCTAACTCTTCAGGTAACTTTTTGTTTGCTAAACTAATGATAGCTAGGAGATGGAGCTTTTTTATGTATGTTAAATTTTCTTCTCTGAACTATTGATTATATTTCAATATATTTTCACACATATTTTGCCTTTGTTTAAAATCTTAGAAAAACCATCCCGATAGAACAAATAACCTGCATTTTCACATTAAACACACGGAAAAGGAACTTTATACTTAATTAAATCTATTTCGCTAAAAGTAGATATCACAATACAGTGTATACAATGTTAGCTTCTTTATATCATGTACAGAGTACCGCAGTTGTGAAAGAAATATTTGGGCAGATTATCAAAATTGCTGAGGAAATGAAGAATGAGACCGAGGATACTCAGCAACGGTAAGTTTAAGTTAAGCCATCCGACATTTAGAGCGCTATCGATATTAAGCCTAAACGGTGGTCAATTTCAGAGTAAAATGTCTCGATAATAAGTCCTATTATGTTATAGTGTCATTATTTAGTGATCCGAAGGGTGGTTTTAATACAGGAACTCTTCTTAGTTTTGCGAGAGAAGGTAAATTATATTCATAGTCAAGGTGTTGGTATCAAACTTAAAGAGAGCACCCCTTCACAAGTATTTCCAACCTATAGTAATCGTTTTCGAGTCACAGTCAATGATCGAAGCATTCACTGTTGACAGAAAACCCAGCCACTTTCATGTTTTCATTAACTGTATCTGTAGCTACATAGAGATACAAACAAAACTACAGAAGAACATGGCAAATGTTACGAAGCGTAATAAAGACGTCGTGGACGAAAAGGAGAGAATCAGTGTTGAGATGGAACGAGAAAAACAACTGGCGAAAGCGGCTAAACTTGCTCAGGAAGAGCTGGATGCAGAAAAACATAAAATGGAGGAAGAGTTAGAGATATTGAAGTCAAACAGAGACAAGTTTATGAAACAAGCTGGTAAAGTACTGCAGTTATTTCTGTGTAATTCAGAAAAAAGTAGGCATGTAGATGGATACATGCGTCTGAAATATACTGTTTATGTGATTATTTCGGCAATACATTGTATTTGCATTTCTATTGAAGCTTGAATAAGGGACTTGCCTTTGTCTAGATTTTTATTTTGTCTTCTTCTGTTTTGGAATAGTTAAATGTTCACAGAGAAATCCTTTGTTACGACAGTAAACAACGGATGCAATATCTTAATTAGTAGCTGAGTTAAATTTAACCGTCTTAATTAAAACTCTCAAGCCATTTATTTATAAATATCGCGGTACTGTCTAGGTTATCTGCTTTAGTGTGACTACCGTTACGCCATTATAAATTATATGAATTGAAAAGTAAAAAACTATGTTTCAGAAATGGCTGGTCAAAGGATGGGCGGTGGGGAAGGCAATACCGTGTTAGATTCTGTTCTGTCTCCAGGCGCGGCCCTGGGAGAGGGCATAGGCGGCTCTGCCATGGGAATTATCACTGCAGGGGTGAATTTCTTCACTGGATTGTTTAGGTCCGACAAACGTCAGGAACAAGTATGTTATATTTAATCATATTTATTGTTATTCTACATCTTTATTCAAGTTTAGTGTTCTTTGAGCAGTGGTAGACCATGCGTGGAAACTTTTAAAAAGCAAAGAGATACCCACGCAAACTTTGTGCAAAATACGAAACACAAGAAAATACAATTGTAAACTGAAGGACGGTAGTTTTGATTGAAATGTTATAATGGCGTGCTTTCTGTAATTATTTATATCTAAAACAGTTTGATAAACTGATGGATGCCTACAGAGGGAGCCAGGATGCTGTTGAACGTACAATGGGTCAGAAACGTGATGTGATTGGACGTATGCACGAGCAACGCAAGGAAGCCCTTCAGAGACTGGCAACTTTGAAGTCACTTGGAATGCAAACAGGTATTGCTAAGGTATATCTCAAACTGTAAACGTAAGATGGTTTGTTACCAGAAAGAAAATTGATAAATCTAATGTGAAATATTAACGTTTTTGGCTATTTTCTGACATCGAATAATTTCTAGCATTAATTACATTCCTTCGAGGATTGACACACAGAAATGGATATTCCATTACAGGTCTCATTATTTAAAAGAAAATATTTTGTTGTTTTAAGCAAACTTGGGAAATGTTGAAACTCTAAGGGAGGCACATGCGCAGCTTGGTAACGTTGACAGACAGTTTACTAGAATCATTGGGTACTGGGCCAACATGGCGGCTGTCCTGAAAACACTGCGGGACGACTCCACATCCGGAAGTGTTTATCTGTCACAAATAGAAAATCCAAAACATGCAGAGAGATTTAAAGCATCTATCAGTAGAGCAGAAAAGGTATTTCCAATCATACTTTGCTGAGTAAACAAACTCCAATTTATGTCTTATATAATATGACCGAATTTTGCTTAAGCCTGTGTTGGGGGCTGCACGTTTACCACATAAGTTCGATGGAACAAAATTTAACAGCATGGCTGTCATACGTATTATCCTACTGCGCTTGTTAGTTCATGTCAATACTCTGAAATTGCTCCATGGTGTTCATATGTTTGTTACTTTCTTGTAACTAACAAATGGGAGTCGGAAATATAGGACACAGTTGTGTAAATAATAAACATGTCATGTCCTGATATTCCCGGGACAAATTAACTGTTTGCAGAAAGTATGTGAAACACTGTTCAGGTAAAAATGCAAGTATCGAACAAACATTTTCATTTTCTCTATGCACTGTTTACAGGGTTGGAAGTTTTTTGGACGTATCTGTAGCGATTATGAACAAGAGAGCGATACAGAAATTGACACCCTGTACAACTTTTTGTCGGCACCAATAGACAGCATGGCAGCAAATGAGCGTGAACAGAGGCAAAGAGAAGTCATGCTTGCAATTGAGGCTGATATAGAAAAAACCTATCCGCAGCCTGAGATACAGTAATCTTGCAATTCTCGCCATTTGACTGACATATAAAACATTATTTTGGAACGTACTGTGCACAATTTCTGCTGGCAGCCGACCATTATTTTAAGCGAATAGCAAAGCTACATAGACTACACGAAATTTGCAAATTGGAAAAAAAAACACTTGAAAAATGAACTAACATGTACATTTTGTAACAATGTACTACACAGATTTTCTTAACATTATGCTGGTATTATGTGTTGTGATTCTATCTTCCGAAGTAGACTTTACATTCATTTATCGCTCGACATCACTAACCCAAGAGTCAGGCGGGTTCACATGAGTGATGGCATCAATTGCCTGGTGCTATATGCTTCTCCCTATATGCATATGTAACAGTATTAGGCATTGGTTGTTACAATTACGATGCTTTAAGGTCGTACCTGACGCTGATAGTGGTCCGTCAGGCGAAATGAACAAAGACAGAAATAAGACAGAAGATGTTATTATTAAATAACATGTGATCACGCGACCGGATGAAACCAATGATCGTAAATCTTTTTCCAGTTCTTTTTTTCTAACCCTTGACTCTTTTTACTGATGTTATCTTTTTAATAACAACCATACGGCCGAAGTGTCAATAAAGTTGTTTAAAATACAAATTTGTGTATCCACGACAATGGATGTTACATGCAACTTTTGTCTTTCTTTTCGCTTTACTGTAACATCCAGTATGCCCCGCCCTAACATATTTTTCTAAGATACATTCTAATAAAACAAAGCCTCCTGTGTTTCACACCCTCACAGGTCAGGTCTCGCAAACTCTATTTATAGATGACAGATCAAATTAAATTTACACAAAAGAAATTTTAAAATTACGGTGATCTTTGAGCCGTTTATGGTGCATGATATGACCGGAAATGTGATTTTAGACTTTTACTTAGTGCACATTTTGCTTTTTCTTTGATTTCTTGGATTGTTGCGTACATTGTATACATTCATGTTTGACCATATATAATATAATCAGGAAAGCATGGGCGTATGAGTGATGGTATTTCAGGCTGTGGGAGTTGGTTGAAATATTATGTTGTAACTAAAATGTAGCCAGTTATGTGTGTTTATTTTAATCATTTTAACAATTATGTATTGTAACATGCATTTGACAGTAATAAGAATTAACATTTAACTCACTCATTAGACATATTATATTTATTAAGATAGTTGGACGAGTGTCTGTTTTGTAACCGTGCTTCGTTGTTTCTTGATTTTGTAAATTTTCATTTTAGAAATATAAAAAGTAATTTCAGCCGTCAATAAAAGATGAACCCTGTAATGGAAATAGGGTATCAAGACCCTGCTGCCAAAAGTTCTGATATTTAAAATACCAACTGGCAGCAACTAACTTGTCAAAGCATTATAAAAACTATGTCCTATGATTTTTTATAAGAATGTTTCCACCTACTGTGGGATTCGTTTCCAATTGTTCCTTCCAATTGGAAAACACTAACCACCAATGTTGTGCCTGAGAAATGTTGTATAAGTTATTGCTGACAATTCGTTCTGCCAGTAAGCCAGTTACATTAGAAATTGGAGCTTAATGTGCATAGCTCATTATTTGAAGCAGGTATCAACTTAACGGCAATTGTATATAGCACTGTATGTTCCGTGTAAATAAATATGGTTTATATTTTTAGACAGGGTACATGTAAGATCTGTGTATAAATATGATTTGTAAAAAAGAGTTACTTATGGGCAACTGTTTATGTTACAACAATACAAAGACAATACCCATGTATTTGTTTTGTTTATTTTTTGCTGATATATTGGAATACTATGTGTGTTTGTATTGCTAGGTTATTGCTAGGTTAGGAGGAGATGATTCTCCGACCCCTGCCTAACAGATGACGGGGAAAATAAATAAGATTACCCGGACCAGTAGGGGCCTCAAAAAAGCAAAAGCTTACGGCCATTGTGTAGTCTTGGGGAGGGAAATTACGTTGTAGCTCACTTGTGCACTTAGTGTTTCCTACCGTCTGTCGATAAGACAGCTAAGCTCGACTATTCGAGTTTCAAGCTCAAAAGCGATAGCATTGTCTCTTTCCGTAAATACATGTACAATGAAACATGAAGACCTGAATGAACTTTCGTTTCAGTCCATGACTAAGCTGTAGAGCTAGACATGTGACTTGTATGATCTTGTTATGCGACCAAAGGGACCCAAGTAAATATGCTTGATGTGCTTTTTGAGATACTAACTTCCTCGCGAAAACTTAACAAAATAGTTTGTCAAAGTACTAGTCATAGTTAAGAGAATTAACGGTATGGTTTTGTATGGCCTTGTTTAGTGACCTCGAAGACCTGTGTTATATGTTTACCCAATATGCTAAGTACTTTAGAGCCGAAGGCCTGTGTTATATGTTTACCCAATATGCTAAGTACTTTAGAGCCGAAGACCTGTGTTATATGTTTACCCAATATGCTAAGTGCTTTAGAGATTACAACTAGTACGAAAAATAATATAGAAAATTAATATAGAAGAAAGAAACATACTTTAGACACTTATTACATATCAAATATATGCCTTAATGAGATTTATTTGACTATTGTGATACTCATAATTTTATCATTTTTGTAAGGATATAAGAAATATGAATTCAAAATTATGTTAAATGCTATTCCAGTAGTATCAGTTCTAAAAATCTGCCCTTTCTAACAACCTACAATGTCATTTTTTATATGCTAAAATTGTTTTCTCCTATTGAAGTAATTTACTTAAGGCAAGATAGATTAAATATTTTTGTTCTTTATAATTATGTTATAACGTTGTTCTTCTAAAGACATTTTACTTTATAATCGTCATCGTTTTTCTGCCAGTGTTTGCAAACAGCACCGATACACCTCAAAACTAGATAATGTATGCACCAATACTTACTTCATGACTGCTTTTTAGCCTTATTGTATTGTGCGTGAAGAAAACTATCAGACAATCATTCAATAAATATTAATTGAATCTTTGCAGTGTTGCTTTTAAATTAATGGTATAGATCTAATGAAATAGTGACACAAAGAAATCCGAAAACTACTTCCAGAAAATGAATTAATCATAATATTCCTTGGTTTTTGCCCGGCCTTGCACAAAAAGAAGTAAATGTGGGAACAGGAGATAAGATTGAACTACACTTTTCTAAATGTGCTTTTGCTCCTCTTCACATTACTTCTAATGCCTGTTTGATAGATTAAAATTTCAGTTGTCTTCATTTTTATAAGAACGGCGCATCGAAATAGAACGCAAGTACGCAATTTTTAGAGACTTTAACCCATGGACTTCCAGCAAATGCAATTCCATTAAAGGCCTCGCCCTCAAAGGCGGCGCAAATAAAACTGTCTCTTATTACACATATTAAGACATTTACATCAAACTGAGCAGATTTCTATAATTGTTAGGACAATTTTATTATTCTTTTATTATAAATAAGAATATTCTAAATTTTAAAAGAAATTCCTTTGCATTTACTATTGTATTGTGATACACTTGATGAATGTGAAATTTTGCCCATTACTTTTGTTGAATACGGTCATAAAAAGTCTTACTAAGAAACAATCAACTGATAGAGATCATAGATTTGAAGCCCTTTTATGACCTCACACTTCACATAGACAACTTAATCTAGGAAAATAGACCCAGTACTGAAATGTATCATATGGATGTGTTAACTTCCCATTTACACACGTTGAATCAACGCTGAAAATATTCCAAACTAGACTTATTTCTACTGTTCAAAAACACCATGATCGAATCAATGGGAAAATAGTTGAATAAAAATGGAGAACTTTGGCCAAACGTTGTCAAAACACAGTTTATTCGTCTGCTCTGCTTCAAAATCAAACTTGATGAACGTAGAACTAATGTTTTTCAACCTTGAAATCCGACAGTCTATGACAATCTGTTAATTGGATTTTACTCTAATTTCTAGAAAATATCATCATGAGGGAAACTGGGAAAGACAAACGGACAGACAGACGTTCTTTATTTTTGTCAATCAGGTTACATAGTAACAACATGATATAATCGAAATATTACAAAGAAAAGTGTGGGTGTAAAACAGAGTCATTATAGTTATACATATAGTAGTAGAGGGCCACTACAATGTGCTACATTCTAAATATGTAAGCTCTGGGCCTTCTGGTTCTAAAAAACGCAGAAAACCCCATTTCATCATCTGTGCTCTTGCTTCGTTGCGCAATCATCAAATGTTATAAACAAACGGAACGCAATTACCCGAAAGTCAGAATACACTAAACATTACAATTAAACAGTCTTTTGTTCATATATATGAACATAAACAGCTGCTAAAAGTAAAAATGTGGCAGCTTGAAAACATCGATGAGTAGTTTAAAAACATTTCTCATTTTAAATACTTCGGTCGTACAATTTTAAATGGAATTCTACATGTACCTGGAACAATATACATGTATTTAATTGATTCAAATAATGGTACCTGGAAATCCAGGCACAGATACAGGAAAACATGACAAGCGTCAGCAAAAGGAACAAGTTTGTAGTGGTTGAGCAGAAGAGATTACGTTTCGAGATGGACAGGGAAAAACTTAAGACACTACAATCCACCAGAAGCAAAATGGAGACCGAGGCAGGTCAGTAAACCTTTTAGTAAATATCAATTTGGCACTGCGTTGTTAATCCCGAGAGAGGATCGTGAGCCAAGGCAAACAACAATGTCTTCCGCTACCCATTCAGTATGCCTGCGTTAGAACCATCTACGGAGTAACAAATTCATAAAAGTTTAATGCGAATTCGTAGTATGAAGAGTTAACAACGCGGAAACCTCGGTATCGTCTCACACAATACTTAGAATATCCTTAAAGAGACACATTTGAACAGACCTGGCTCGCCGACACTTGAACAAGGTCGCTAGATTCTTAAGATTCCGTTCAAAGCCCCGGACTAGCCTTGGCAGGAGGCTCAGACGGCATCGCATTAGGACGCGTGTCGTCCGCTGTCAACTTTTTTCACCGGACTCTTTAGCTCTAATAAACGTGAAAATCATGTGAGTACCATTCGTTGTCACTGTTGACCATAATGGAAATAAGAGAATTCACATTCTCTTTTTTGTGTTATACTGTGTTTGTGAAAGGCACTATGTTCAATTTCGTTAAATTTAAATTCAAAATTTGTGTTTGTACATTTGAATGAATTCCTAGTCTGTATCAATGTGATATTCATTTACCTATTTATAGATTGTATTATTTTATAAAAAATTGTATTATTTCATGTCTTTCATATGCCCAAATAAGTAATAATAATTGTGTTAATTGTGTCTAGTCACTCAAAAATTAAACCAGACGTACGTTTAAGTAGGCTGATTCTGTTTGCTATTTATATACATGAAGTTGTCTCCAGAGTTTAATATGCTAGATTGAACGAACGCTAGACAAACGCCTTGACGTCATCAGCCGAATTCCAAAACAATGGAAGGAAGTTTTACAGCGTCTTGAATGGAACCAATACAGGTATAGAGCAATTTAGTGAGAATGTTTAATTGTCTTGAATTGTTAAAACAAAAGGCATAATTTCTCGAAAAGATTAACGAAAGACATTTTGGAAAAATTTACTACGTGTACCTATATCTAGGTATAGATATTGACGCTTACACACTGTTCACTATACGAAATAAATATCAGATATAGATCTAATAAAACATGGATGTTGACTAAAATAATGTCATGATTAAGATAACTCTATCCATGATTCTCTTTTCTTGTCAAAAGTAGGAATACAAGCAGCCGTGTTAAAAAGGCTACTCGATTACTAGATGTATATGTGAAATGTATATGTGTCATGAATCAGCTACAAATTCACCAATTCATAATAAAAATATAGTAATTCATGGTTTATTTGGATGTACAATAACTTTAAACTGCCCCGTAAACACTTTCAAACGGCAACGTCAAAAAACGTAGTTATGACGTTTATGTGTCATCATATAAACGCTTGCTTAATTAATTTTAAAAGCGTTTTTAATTTTTTGCGTATATTTAGGATACATCTTACTAAAGAACATATCAAATTTTGGCAAAAAAATTACGGACAGATTTTTTTTAATTTCGAGCGAAGCTATTTTTTGTGGATAACTTCAGACAATCAAAATGTTATTTTTTCAGTGTCTTTTTGCGCATCAAAAACGCAAAGTAATTCAGAGTAGATAACCATGTAGGAAATTTTAATAGCTTTATTTTGATGCCAATTTTATTGTTTTACGTCAACAAATGATCTCTGTACAGTAAGTATTAGACAAGATTTGTCTCCATACAAGAGACGTAAAAAGGGGGCGACATGCTCATGTTTGCGACGTCATAGTTACGTTATGTTATAAATAATTAAGAAATAATAAATGCCTCCCTGTATTTTATCGTTGAATAAAATATAGTCAGGAATTTGGATGCGTAGTAATTAAGTCACGAGTGCGTAGCACGAGTGATTTAATTTTTCGCATCCAAATGACTGACTGTATTTTATTCAACGATAAAATATAGGGAACAATTTATTATTTCGATTCTAACACGTCATTTTTTTGAAAACAATCCCGAACTTTATTTAACGCGTAGTAGTACATCATTGTAACCTTAAAACGCGAGATACGATTGGACGCGCTTTTTTACATACGTCACGTCGTTACGTCATTTTAAGGCACGTCGTCCTTGGAAAAACGTGCTGTATTTATCGTAAAATAAAATACAGGCTTTTCCCTATATGTTTATATAGGAAAAGCAGCCGCTTGTGTTAGAACGTCAAATAAAATATAGATCTGAACACTAAGGCAGACTAGAGAAATTTAATATAGTTTGCTTCAACCTTAACGGTGCTGGATTTAAAACGCTGATTTAAACCGTTGATGACGTCATAAATACAACGTAAATCACTTAATTTACTTCTTTGTTTTTAATTGTGAAAAGGGAAAACTGAAGTCAGGTGCATAATAAAAAGAATTTTTGATAACAGTTGATATCGAACTCGGATGAATAATGACCAGAAAGCATCGGCAAGCCTCGGCTTCCCTGGCCGATATCATCCTCGTCCGATATCAACTGTTATCAAAAGATAGTAACATTATATTCTCTATATGTCAACATTGTTATATTCTCTATATGTCAACATTGTTTCAGAATAAATACAATTATATCACTATTTCATCCGTAAATTTATTATTCTACATATCAGTACTTAAACATGCTTACTTTCAGGGATAGAAGTTTTTTGGACGAATATGTAGTATTTTTTCTTTTTTCCCACAAACATTGTTATACTTAAATCAATAAGTTATCCTCACATCTGTATGTTTAAAAATCAGATACCCACGGGGTGACATACAACAACACAGGGTATTCCGACGAGAGCAAAATGAGCAGAAATACAAAGTTTGGAACTACCGTTATTCTCAAATCTATTTTAACAATTTCAAAATCGACGAGTCTGTTATTTCTGGAATAAATATAGTAATGTGACAAACACAGGTTTAGACCGTGTTCACACAGTGATTGCGGACATTGACTGTTCAAATCATGTTCGTATTGAAAATCGTATCATGTGAACTGCAGAATACAGTTTTGATTGGTGATGTGAGTCATGTAGCATTCTACCTAAATACAGCCCGCAATATTCATACGCAATGTATATATTTCGATGAGATTCGAATAAATCTTACAAGTGCAGATCAATTAAGCCTTCGAGATTTTGGTGTATCTGCCAAACCTGTCCCTTTATGAAACATTAATGTACATCAATTTGATGATTTGAAACTAGTAAACGGTTGTCATTTCATTAAAGTTTATAATAAGCTGAATGTGCAAGAGGACCCTCAATAACGCTGTAACAACATTTGGCCCGACCTTTTTGTATATTTCTAAGTATTCTTTGTATGTTTGATGTATGCATTTTGTGAACTATATACATTTTGTATATGCAGTCAAATATTGCGCTAGAATTCGTTCTTCGCACTACTTTCACATGAAGGTAAAGTGGAAATAACAGCTTCTTTGAGTTTAACATACTCTCTCAGCAGTTACTTCCCCTTTACATAGTCAATTATCTTGTAAATGTTTGTTTGGTGCATACAATGGTCGACACATTTTTGAAACTTGCGTAATACTTTATAATTGTTTTGTACTCAATATTAAAGGATGGTTTAAGATATTCACCTGTTCTAATGTGCGGGCAATTATAAAATCCTTAAAAACTCCCAAATCTGTTTTTTTTTCTTTTCTTTGGTCATTTATTTTCCATTGTATAACCTTATACATCAATTTGAAAGTACATAAACATAAAGTATTTTCATATTGCATTATGCATTTCAAAGATTCTTGTTACACTTGCTAACAAATTACTAGGCATACAATGGTTAAGTCATTAGAAAATGGTAGAAGAAATAGAGAGAGAGAGAGAAAGAGAGAGCGAGGAGCGATGTTTTTTGTGTGTGGATACATGGATAGAATCTACATACTGTCTTTACTGTATTAGAAGTTCAGAAGTGACCATTTTAATTCATGTTGGTTGACTTTGTACTTCATAAGTGCTACCTGGTATTCAATGTCTTTTCTAACGTTTAGGAAGTAACTGAAATGTTCCCAAGTAGGGATAGATTTTTATAATTTACACTTGTATATGTAGTATTTACACACTATAATCAAAAAGTTAAAAGCATTATTTTTTACGTTGTTGCTAGTTAACCCTAAGGATATTACTCGAAAGGACAAAGTTATGTCGATATTATTTCTGTGAAAGAACTTGTTTACTTCTGACCAGAACTGTTGGCCAATACTGCATTCCCAGAAAAGATGAACGACCGATTCAATCCACATACAACAAAAATCACATAATGCTGATGTTTGAATGTTACATATATATAAATACTTATTTGTTGCGATTATTTTATTAAGTACTTATACTGAATTGTTTTTAATTATGAGTCTATTGTACAAATAAAGGGTATTTTGTATACTGATTCCCATTCAACTACCAAAACTTACTAAATTTCCGTTATCTAACAATTATCACCTTCCATCAGCTTTCAAATACTTTGATTATATTATCTGCTTGTATAAACAATATAATCTTCTTTCTACATGTTTCGAATATTACTTTATAAGTAAATTTGAAGTATAACTTACTGTCATTTATAATAATAATGTGACTGCTAGACTAGTATTCTTTTCGTCCTGGATAAACACACCAAACTTCTTGGCTTATAAAATGTGAACAGATATTTCGCGAACATATGATAGATATAGTTGAAGTATAGCTACCCTTTTATTTTGTGTCATTGTAATAGATCACACATACCATGACACAGGGCAGCATCCTTATGCTTTGCTGGGTCTATATGGTTTAGATCATGTGCTGCGGTCAAATGTTTAAACCGTCATAAGTTTTTGCTTTTGTGTATTCGTAATAGAAAAAACACATTGACTAACCATTTTTTAAAATAGATTGATACCACTAGTCCAGGGCTCAAGTTAAAATAATTGTGTAAATAAAATTATGTTACTATACTGACCGGCAACAGAAACGCAACTTTACTATTTATGTGTTTAATTAGACCGATGAATGTATAGAAATTACAATTGTAATTATAGCACAAATTAAAAACAGTTTTCAAGTGAACGAATTAGTTTATGGTTATTTTATTGCGAGCAGCGGCCCCGCTATATTTAATACGTGGTGAGTAAAAGATGCATGGAGACCGAACATATGCGTCTCTCTTCATTATAAAATTGAGGTACTTCTGAGATGAAAACTGTAGACACAGTCAATTTTTTTGGAAAAGCAAGAGTTGTCGTTTGTAATTGAGCTGTCGTTCGTTTCATAGAGGGCACAATCTAATATACGCTGGTAAAAAAAGAAAAAAGCACTTTGCACGTTTCAGTCGCAATCTACACCTAGAAAAATGGATATATGATTGCTTTTTCCACTAACACAACCTTTGACATTATAGAAACGAAACGAGTCGACTGAATATTCTTTTATGGCCTTTTTAGACATATATGATATTGTATTAGCTAATTTTTTCCCATTGGTAATAAGTCTGCCTCCGTGGTGTAATGGATAAAGCCGATAGCTCAAACACTTTTGTGTACGTGTACTTTTAGAAACCACGAGTTCGAATCCCATCAACACCCAATTTTTTTTTTAAACTTATTTCTGCCGTTTTTATAATCATTTTTAATTTTTTAAGAATATTTTACGGCAAATAATCATAAAAATCTTCATTCATGTCAAATTAATAAGGATAATGGTAATGAAAAATTGAGACATACCAGGAACGGTCTATAGAGCATTCCTGGACATACTGTATAAATATTATTTGATAACAGTAAAGTTTCGATACTACAGGTCAGTCAGTAGATGTGGTGTCGTGTCAGGTTTTGCTTGTTCAACCAGAATTGGTTCCCTCGAGTTCTTTTGGGGCCATGCCTCAATATCAATTATCACCAATTTTCAAAATATTTACATGGAATTTTTGTTTGTTGGCCCGCTGTGATACTTTGTATCACAGTTTTTCTTGTGTAAATCTAGCCTTATATTGAAGTTTACTATCTGCACGATTTCCGCATGAAAAATGTGAGTTGAGTTTTTCCACGAATTAGAATAAATTGAAAAAGTTGCGTTTCTTTTGCCTTTGAGTATATAAGGAAAAATCCTACATTTTGGAAATAATAAATCTGCCCGTTAAACTTTTAATCGCAAGAGATATGTTTGTAAAGTTCCGTTTGTAAAGTTCCGTGAATCTTTATGAAATGTGTACGTTCTAAATTTGGGATTTCGTCCAGGTACTACAGGCTTGGTGAAATGCATCGGGAGTTAAACTTTACGGTTAGTTATTTTGAAAGGGTTTCCCGATATATATTTCCCCGATATATACACGACTATGGAAAGTCACACATGGGTTACCAAGTCAGATATCCCAGCGAGACACAATATATGATCACAACAGTTACTTTCGATTTGAATTAGTTCAGTTCACACACATTTCAAGTTATAACGAGCTTCAACAATGTCGCAGGCAAATAATACACCTAACACAGATGCTCGGGGAGGCATGCTTGTTCCAATGGTAAGTAGCGAGTTCTCATTTATTTCAATACACAAGTATTATTTAAATTTACACTATATTTCATTTTCGTTTTCACACCAAACGCATTAGTTTAAAGTGAAAGTGAACAGAATCATAATAATCTTCAAAGAGTCATGCATTTCTAATTAGCAATAAATAATGTATATGACAGACATCAGTTTGATAAGATTAAAGTGACCCTTGTGAGTTCACAGAAAATTTAGCCCAAGTTAGTGTACGTGGGTCGAGATATTGTACATCGGGATTCAGAAGAAACGCAAAAATATCTCGGGATCGCCTCTGGTGTCACGTCAAATTATTTTGACTATAACACACAAGCTAACGTCTTGAAGAAAAATAATGCAAAAGCAGAAATATCTATCTATTTAGTATGTTCATAAGCTGAATAAATAAATTGAAAAATATTAACTTTGGCCATTGATCCTTTAAGATTACACGTTCGTTTAAGTTTAAGCTATTTACATAAATTAGATCGTAAATTTAATTTCACAGTTTTAATTTTAATAAATATGTCTGCCTTTTATTCTTTTTAAAACGATTTGATCGATAAATTAACTTGCTACTTTCGGTTTGCTATTTGTAAAAGACGCGCTTTAAACCGAAACAAACAGATAAAAAATGTTAACGGATGACACATCGACAGGTTTAAATACATATAGCTAAAATCTCAAATACTATCGTTCTTTTGTCTACTTTCGGTTTCAAAATTAAAAGTATATTAAAATCGCAATGATTTAATTACTGTTTTAAGCGTTAGAGTTTGAATCGAACATAACTACTTTCGGTTTCAAAATTGGAAATGTTTATATTTTATTTACTTTCGGTTTCGAAGTTGGAAACGGTGGCTCAAATCGTGACACGTCGGATTAATTGAATATTTAAGATTGCGAACCCTGCCATCTTATATCTAGTTTCGATTTCGTTAAAATGGATATCAGTGGTTTGGTAAGTGTTTAACTTAAACTGTTTGAAGTTCTTCAAGTTTCAAGTAAAAAGAAATTTTGACCACAAAATGGGTGCTGTACCATACAGTACGAACGACTGAATTTTGGACTAGAATCTGTTTTTTAACCTAATAACAAGAGATATACTTATCCATCCAAGGTTGAAGATTAAACGCAGACTGACTTGCCTGTTCCGATACACTTGAGCCACTGAAAAAAGGACACCATTTATTTGAAATGCCGTGAATTGACCGTACTCAAGAATATAAGTGTGATATAGGCCAAAATTCAAACAGTCACAACACTCAACTTCGATTTTACCATGTTAGAGCAGACATAACTTCCCGTTCGTATATATATCTTGTACATGTATAATACAGTTTTAGTAACTTTCCAGGTTTGTGTACTTTTGTTTCTCTTGAGTTGCACGTCATGCACAACATCAGAGGAGGAGATCGATCCTGGTCAGTGTTCAAATGAAAAAGAATGCGCGGAAAAGAAGGATATGTACTCGCGTCCCGTCCCCACGGTATGCCTATATTTGGAAACCTGGAACTCACACGGGTCATATACATGTAAATGTTATTACCAAAGGGATGATACTGACTTTACAAATAGCGTTTGTTAGGAATTACAAATACATGTAACTGTTATTTTGGAGATTTTGCAAGCTCGTTGTTCTTGTTACACTTGTCACTAACTTCAAGCTTGTAATCCTATATTGTGATTGTTTTCACCACCTGTAAAGAAACGAATTTCTAGATAATGTTCATTTGCACTATTGTTGTTTTGTGTAGGACCTTACTCCAGAGACACAGCAGGTTATGTCTACCATCGCCACACTAGAGATGTACAGAGCCCAACGTGAAGTGGCCAACTATATGGAACTTGCATACCTACGGCTTGCCGACCATCCGGAACAAGCCAAAGAGGTGGGTACAATACCTATCATTTTCTAAAGCATTTCCCTCTTATGGAACAGCAATACACTCGAGGGTGTTTGTTGTTTACCCAGTACCTACTAATATCGCCTAATAATTTATACTGCTGTGCTTGTTCTTTCACCATGCAATACTATGTCTATTTTAACCGTGTAACACTACATTGGAATGTCTATTTTTGGGACGGTTGTCGAAAGACAGCCGTTCCAGAGAGAACAGACCAGAACAGAATTGAACACAACAATTTATAAACGGGTTTGGCGTTATGAGGTTCCTAAAAACACAGGCAACTCCGATGAAAGAAATAGTTCAAAGCGGAGTAATATCTAAATTATATTTACTTTTGAAATTGCATGTTCGCAGAACACTGACATATAATTACATGTCGCAAAAGTGTTAAATTTTCTGCTTCAGACTGCGTATAGCATACCAGCAGTTTTTATCCTTTATCTATTATCGGAAAAGTGAGCACTACGTGCGCGCGCATTTACTGCTGTTTAATTGCTATGTGTAGTAGCGTTCTTCGTGTTTGTCTGTTGTAGGGTTCGTTTTGTTTTGTTCGTGCTTTTTTTCAAGAAAGATTTACTGAAAGAAACAAAAACCTTGGACTTTCCTTATGTTTCTCCGATAGTGTATTGTGTTCCAAACGTAATCTGAATTTAAGATAGTTGTCACTGTTCACTTAGACCTAAAGTTATCCGTATTTGGTTAATGTAATAAAGGATGATACAATTAAATGATTATTGTCAAACTTTAGTGATTGTACAAAGTAAAGAAGAAAAGGTGAAATAATTTAAAAGTGCTCGTGAGTTGAGTTGAATATACAGAGTTGAAGTTAAACGGAAGTTAAACTACTACTGTAGTGGTTGTATGAAAAAATCCTTATACATCAGTGGTTTGCCGAGCTTTCAACAAACATATTTTATAATGAATGCTCTGGATGATGACGATGTATGAAACAAGTAGGTTATGTCCTTGTTGACATGCGATACACAAAAATATATATTTACTGTTTATGAGTTGGCATACTCAATAGTGTTTGTGTGACGTCTGATTTGACTGAAGTTTTAAAAATACGACTGACAGTAGTTTCTTCAAAATAAATTCTAGCTCTTTAGTACTACATTTTGAGCGCTGTATTATTGCAAGTTCATTTACAAATTTGCAATCTGAACACATGTTTGCGAGAATTGTAAATCAGTTTTGATTTCCTTGACATTAACCTCCATCTCTAGTTCACATTTTAACGTCTTGGATTTGAGCAGTTAAGTCTCTTTCCAATCCTACTTAGTAGTTAGAATTTCACAGAATAAATGTGTGATCACTTTCACGTCTTGGACCTTTGAGCGATCATGAACATTTCAGTCTTGCTTGCCTAAATACACATGCCAACACAACCGTCCCACCAGTTCTTCAGTTCTTTGAATAAACATGTGATTGAAGAACTACAGTCAAATGTCTATTTTCAAACATGCGATTGTAGCACTACATTAGAATGTCTGTTTTTAAACTTGCGATTGTAGAACTATATTCGTATGTCTAGTTTAACCATGCAATTGTAGCACTACATTCGAATGTCTATTTTTAACCATGTGATAGTAGCACTACATTCCAATGCTTAACCTTGCTCATGTAAAACGAAACTTTAAATAATGTTAATTGACAAGTACCTGTTACAAATACAGGTTAGACTTACTGCTCACTCGGCTCGAACCCAGCACCTGATGACGTCTGGCCTGATGAAGAAGTTTACAGTGACGGCGGCCCACATCGTCAACACAATGATACCAATGATTATGGACGCTGTCGTTGAACTACAGGTAAAATGATCTCCTGCGTCCGTTGTCATGCGAATGCGCTTCAGCGTGTTTGCTTTAAACAATATTTTACTGCTGGGCTAATTATTTTGAAAGTTTGTAGAAGTTTGTAAAAGTCATCCTTATACGGTCCTCTATCAGTTTTCTTTAAATGAAGAGGATCCTTGCAGAACCTTGTCATGGCAACCAAAAGCAAATACTCCAAATATCTTCTTGGGAATTGCTTGTTCTGTTTCAAATTCTAGTACTTTCACAGAAATATTCGTCTAATGTCATGT
>JAFMSR010000014.1:37202328-37216605 GCA_022818135.1 Saxidomus purpurata
GCCTTCCCAGCTACTCGGACCACCAAGAAGAACACTGATAGTGTGATAATGAAAATGGTGCAAAAAAACTAACTTATACCTTAAAAGCCTTTAATTACACTATGTTTATAAATGTATCTATGCAGAATAAGAGGCTAGTTAACAGTAGGGTTAAAACATGATAAAAGCAAGTGTACTCAGATTTATGGGTTCATTATCGATGCAGCCAGTGCTGACTTAAATTCAGAGATAGAGTCAGCACTGACTACATGCGATGGAAGTGTGTGCCACTGTACTAATGTTCTTGGAAAATATGAAAACTTGTGATAGTCAACTGATATTGTTGGAATGTGGTATGCAAAATGGTGGAAATGCCTGGATTGTCTTGTAATTCTTTTGTCATAATCTGAATCTGTCTCTTCACTATATCTGCACCTTTCAGATACGCGTTTACATTACGGTGGTGGCTATAATTGTGTAAATAAGGAATACATGGTGCTTCGCCATGTTGTAATAGAGTCTTTAAAATAAACAATACCATTAAGAATTGATTGTGGAAAGAGTGTTATATGGATTCATGCTCATACATTGTTGTTATTCTGCACTGTTCGTTTCATGATTGTCCGATATTCACGATGATTCTGCTAGTAGAACAACGTTAACCATCGTCCAATTAAATAGCTACTTTGTTTTACACATGAGTATTAAAATTTCCATTTTCATATATACCATACATTTATTATGTATTCTTTATTTACGAAATATGTTCCGTTTCAGCAGTGTTTATAGTCTAATAAACACTGATTTTGAGTTCTGATGCGCAGTAATTAACCAGTAGTTTATTAGACGATGAAAATACTGTAAAAGATGTTATTTCGATTCTAACATGACCACATATTACAAAAGGAGGATATTTATTTAACGCCATGCAGTACAATATGCCGTCATTTTGGTACTTTTTTTGAAAGTTTGAATACAGAAACAAAATCGTGAATCGTCTTAGAACATATCTTAACCCAGTTACGTCTAGTGTCTATCAAATTATATACATTTTCAAGCCATTACGCTCCGAAGTAGACGGCAAATATAGTGTCTTCTGATCAGATTTTATAAAATTTTACATTTTGGAACACAATTCTTCAAAACACCTCTATTTGAAGAAATAGACTTGCTCAAAATGGAAGTCAGACGATCCCATTGTAAAACTATAGGTAGAAATGGTTAAAGATAGAACGCGTTATAACGCCAAAAAGATGAGCATTATGTTCGCCAAGAGAATATAAGATGAACCATTTTTCGGTCTTTAAGACGCAAACTATTGCGTCGACTTGTCGCCCCGCCAACACATGAACACAAATGACACATGTATCAGCCACTATATAATAAAAATACACAAAATCGTTATGACATAGAGTTTTCTTCCAATTTAGAACACTTTTTTTCACTGGATAATTGCATTTCAAGATTCACTGTCCTCTTTTGCAAAAATACCTATAGTACCTCTTGTTGGTAAGAAAAATTTGCCGTTCAGGCCAAATATAAGAAAAATAAAAACCTTGTATCAGTTACGAGGAAAATAATTTCATCAATCTGGTTTCTGATTAGCGGGTTGATCGGTGTGATAATATACAGGAATATATTTTTCTGGTGGGTGTCAGCTAGGTACTTCATCTAAACATGGCGTGGTCAAATTAGAATATGATGAATGGAACAAGATCAAGAGTTAATGTATTTATTTATTCTCATACAAATGTCACTGTATCATTCGATTTCATCAACGAAATGAGGGTTTGTATATACCAGCACTGAGATTTTAGGGAAATGTTTATCTTCTGAAGAAAAATACCGTCGATCACAAAGAACCGTAATTATTTATTTGTGACCAAAATCCGTAGGAATGCACAGGAATTCCGGTGCACGTTCAACTCTTATTTATATAACCAAAGCAAAGAACATATACATGTACTAACAATCGATCAAAAATTCAACGCCGACGAATAAAAACACCCTTAAATTCTAAAATAAAAGGAAACAATTACATTGTTTAATTTGTTTTAAAACAATAGTTCATGTATTACACTGCCTCTAACATTCTGGCATCTCCGGGTTTCCGTTTTATTGATCCTGTTTTTCTAGCCTTTCCGGCATTTCCACAGTCACTTCCATGGAAGCAATCTGCATACGTTTCCTGAAGCAAAATATAGTAAAAATGTCACAGTCAAATGCTTAATTGTCATGAAGCTGCTCGTCCATAGGTTTGTTAATAATTAGTTTCTAATGTTTATACTACTGTACTACTGTAAACTGACAGATCGATAAACGTTAAAGAAATATAGCTGTTACATGAATATAAGCATCACCAAATGACATTAAGCGTTGCAAAACAAAAACAAAAATTTCTATGTATTTTAAGTAGAAATTCGTATATTGATTTGTTTCACGCTTCAACAGGATGTTTGAGATCTGAATACGTTGCATTGAAGTTTTATTTGCGTATAAGTCATTACCAATTTTTATCTTATAATCTGAAGATGTACGATAAAACAGCAGAATTGTTGTTTTCTTGCTCTTACTCTTTACTCTTACCGTTTTCAACTCAGTACACCTAACAGATAATATTCTCCTAACATAAATAATGTGTTTAATGATCAATAAATACAATTATAAATAAAAACAAAAATGCCTTCTTTTAGCATAGATAAGCAACATAGAGACCGTCTGTAATAAATCGCTATCCATCCATTAATTCTAAAACAACAACTTTACAGAGATAATTGAACGTTCTACGTTACTGCAACATATTTTCAAATCGCTGCTTTTACCGACAATAACTGGAATGGATAACTTTTACGTAAATTAACTGTACTTGCAACTATTCTATTATTTATGCTTTTTTAACATGACACCAGTGCGTCTCTAAACTATTTTGGATCACTACAATGTCCCAATATTTTAATTGATTAAAATGGGGACGATCAAGTATAAACATGTACTTGATATTCAGAGCGCAATTCTGCATAGGTTGCGTTTACTTATTACAAATAATCCAACATCCAAGTATAGGTTAGTATTCATTTTGATGCATTTACTACAATTTTGCCGCGTGACATGCAAGTTGTTCTGCCTTCAATCACAAATTTATAATATTTCATGTAATGAAAGTAACTTTGTAGAATTCAAAGAAACTGAAATATAATGTATTCATGAACCCAGTGTAGATATATTAAAATACATACAGTGTAAAATGTTACCTTTTGTAAAGAAGATAACCAACCAAACTGCCAACTATAACGAGTACTAGAGCACCAACAGTTGCGCCAATGATCACGGATACATGAAGCTGTGCCGATGCGCTTGCAAGGTGATACATATATGTTGTATCTGTCGCATTGTTATATGTTGTAGGTATGTTTGTATCTGTTGTAGGCATGTGTGTAAATGTATTTGTTGAACTGAGGATAGAGTCACTGCAGTTTCTCCCTGACCAGCCGTCCAGGCATGAACAGTTGTACGATCCAGGATAATTAGTGCAGTTACCATGGTAACACAGTTCTGCCGACTTCGGCGAACATTCATCAACATCATCAGAACAGTTGAAACCTTGCCAACCATCTTTGCAACTGCATACGTAGGTTTTGTTCGCGTTATTCTCGATCATCGTACAAGTTCCTTCATGTTCACAGGGATTTATCAAACAGATATTATGGTGTGAACAATTCTGACCATCCCACGGTTTTAAACACGCACAATTGTAAGAGCCATTTGTATTAGTACAATTGCCACCATTCTGACATACATGTACATTCGTTGTACACTCATCTATGTCGACTGTGCACGCGGCATTCTCGTCTAGATGAGTCCAGCCAGAGTAACAATAGCATCTACAAATAATAATAATAATAATAATAATAATAATGGTAATAATAATAATAATGAAAATAATAATACAATGTAGTAATAATCTCCTGACTTTCAGAAGGTGGCTCATTAAGAAAACACATTCATATATAAATGAATTAGGTATAATTTCCTTACTATAGAAACACATTTATTTTATGGAGATAGTTGGTGTTAGTTTTTTTATGCGTGATATCTTTCCTTACCAAAGTCTGTATTATTTGAGAATGATATATGAAGATATCAAGTTATGAAGGAATTTATAAACTATTAGATACAATATAGACGTTAAAATAGTGTGCAGTGCTGAATCAACAATAGATTTGTTGTAATATGGTCGAGTTCATAAATTGAGAAAATGAAAAAACTGCCAACGCAACTGTACACGTTTTGCAATAATACTCTACCTACTTGAAGCTGTTTGAATCATTGAAGCTGTTTGAATAATTCACGGCATAACCGTGTTCGCATTCGGAAACATGACAACGTTCACCACTGTATCCAGGCATACAGGGCGGATCACTCGTGATGTTTTTGAAGCAGTTTGTCCCATTCCATCCTTCAAGACAGTTGCACCTTGAGTAAATATTTTAGAAATGTGGATAATAATGATACGTACAGACAGACAGTGGCTCTTTCCATTTGTTCGACGCTATTAATTACATTTTTGAAGATCGAACCACTGACATCAGTGTAAATCTTACAAGAAATGGAAGAAACATTATAGACTGCTACTACATTCATTTGTATTTAAAAGAACCTATGAAGACATTGGCATTTTACGTTCTATTGCAGAAAAAAGAATACATTACAATACAGGGAACCGGAGACAAAATGGTTGTGATAAGTTCCCTACATCAAACGCCTAGTCAAACGCAGTAAGAAATAAAGAACACAGTTTGTTTCATTTCTTAAAAAATTCAACGATATGGCAGATCAGTCGCTCATACTGCGACACATTCTATGAAAAATAAACTCAACTTTCAAGTTTGAAAGCACACATATTTCTATTTAAAACTAACGTGTAACTTCCATCTATATTCTCACAGACACCTCTGTGTCCACAAGGATCTCCCTGACCATTCTTGCATTCATTTGTGTCCGAGCAGTTGTTGCCACTGTATCCCTAAAATGAAACATAAAAGATGTATGTATAGAAAACGTCAATATTAATAAAGTTAATATTTATTGAAAAGTTAAAGTTTACGAGCGGTTTGTTGCGGTTAGCTCATGGAACATAATTATATTATGTCCTGTATCCCTAACGATGCGTTTTCAAATGAAAGCATTTTGCGAAATCTGGACTTTTCAATGAAATGGTGAGAGATAATGGTCCATAATTCGTCAAAATGACATCAACCGTAGCGCAGGTGCACTATAGCAACCTCAGAGTAATGACATGGCTGGACGTTTGCATGGACATTTAAACAGGCAACTTACGAAGGTAATGCAGTAGTAACAACTATACTATTAAAATCTAGAACATCGAAAGACGTTTTCCTGTGCGAAATAAACTTCCTTGGATGTCATAAGATGGCATGCCAATCAGCTTCGGTAAGTAGACGTGTATCAAAAGGTGATATCAGACAGGTCATTTTCAATCCTATTTTATGCTAGTTTGAGTTTTGTTGATTAACAATTTTATTAAAAGTTAAGGTAAACGTCCTGTTTTTCTGTTATATTGTTATTAGTTCGTAGAACAAGCATTGCAGAAAAAAGAGCACACAATACGATCCTTGGCGAAAAACGTAACAATAATAATTATAATAGTAATAATAAATATTATATTTGTCCGGAAAGAAAGAGTTTCTATCTCAACAAACATATGATTGACATGGAGGTCATTCCGTCATTTTGTAGCATTTTCATACTTACTTGCATACACTCGCAAACACCCTGTTCCTGATCTGCTATGCATGTCACTCCATCAAAACACATGTTACTTGGACAGGGATTGCTTGGCTGTTCCTGCATAGAAAACAACGGTAAGACAATGTTTCGCGTATGCGCACCAGTGTACTTCCACCCTTTCGCTTAACTGTAGAAAGTAATCTAAAAACTTCCAATCGAAAATCTTTGTTAATTTTATATTATAATGCCACTGAACAACATAACAACAAGTAAAACCATTTATTGTAAAACCATAGAAATTGATAGAGAAGCATAGTTATTCTCTTTTAGCTGCCTTTTCTGTATTCACATTTTATATAACACGTAACATTACCTACCGCACTAACAACAGCTCCAACAAGCATGAGAAATAGGAACACTATCATCGTGGTATATTTGATCACTTTATTTTTTTACGTTTACGACTACGGTGCAAATTCAGCATCTATCATATAAGTAACGGTCAGGCAGAAGTTATATGCGTCGGAAACCAGCATTTAATCAAAAGTTAATTGTGATTTATCTGTATCATTGTTACGGAAGCCATATAGTGCCACTTTGTTTTTTTTTAATGGATTTTTTCAACATAATTGTTTTGAAAATTCAAGATACTAAGTTGAATATTCAAGATACTAAGTTGAAAATTCAACTTACTAAGTTGAAAATTCAACTTACTAAGTTGAAAATTCAAGATACTAAGTTGAATATTCAAGATACTAAGTTGAAAATTCAACTTACTAAGTTGAATATTCAAGATACTAAGTTGAATATTCAACTTACTAAGTTGAATATTCAACTTACTAAGTTGAATATTCAAGATACTAAGTTGAATATTCAACTTACTAAGTTGAAAATTCAAGATACTAAGTTGAATATTCAAGATACTAAGTTGAAAATTCAACTTACTTAGTTGAAAATTCAAGATACTAAGTTGAATATTCAACTTACTAAGTTGAAAATTCAAGATACTAAGTTGAATATTCAACTTACTAAGTTGAATATTCAACATAGTAAGTTGAATATTCAAGATACTAAGTTGAAAATTCAACTTACTAAGTTGAAAATTCAACTTACTAAGTTGAAAATTTAACTTACTAAGTTGAAAATTCAAGATACTAAGTACTAAAATCAGTAACTTGAATTTTCAACTTAGTAAGTTGAATTTTCAACTTAATACGTTGAATATTCAACTTAGTAAGTTGAATTTTCAACTTAGTATCTTGAATATTCAACATAGTAAGTTGAATATTCAACTTAGTAAGTTGAATATTCAACTTAGTATCTTGAATATTCAACTTACTAAGTTGAATTTTCAACTTAGTATCTTGAATTTTCAACTTAGTATCTTGATTTTTCAACTTAGTAAGTTGAATTTTCAACTTAGTATCTTGAATATTCAACTTAGTATCTTGAATATTCAACTTAGTAAGTTGAATATTCAACTTAGTATCTTGAATATTCAACTTAGTAAGTTGAATTTTCAACTTAGTATCTTGAATATTCAACTTACTATCTTGAATTTTCAACTTAGTTATGTTGAAAAAATCAATTAAAAAAACAAACAAAGTGGCACTATTGGGCTTCCGTACATTGTGATTTAAACACTGCACAATACGATAAAGTTGTTGAAACGATAGGCTATAGTTTTATTTACTAACTTTCTAAATATAATTTTGACAGGTATTGTTCAAACTTATTGTTTGGGCGTATTTATTTTATCATGATTGTTGTATCAAACTTTTATTTTTTCTGATATCAATAAAAATGATAGGAGCGGGCCAAATTATGTTATAGTTATCAGATGAATATATAAAATAAAAATTACATTTAAGACAATTTTTAAAATTACTTTTAATCTCAGTACTAAAGCATCCCATCTGACTCCCAGTACAACAAATTTTTGCACTATTTACCAGACAATCTAACCTATTTCTTTCGAGTGGTTAACGCTCTGGACTACCAATCCGGAGGTCCCCGGTTCGATTCTCGGCTGGGGCACTGGATATTTCAGAAACGCTTTTCAGTGTTTCCCACCTATCTGAGATGAACTGGTTAGAAACCTAGAGGTAGTCTCGCGTGTATCGGTGCTATACACCGGGCACGTAGAAAAGAATCAAGGGGTCTATTCGTAAAAGAACCAGGGTCTGGTACCCGGATTCCCTTGTATCTGCTCCTGTCTCTAAAATTAAGGACCACAATGGAAATAAGAGCTTGCTCTTTATTATGTTATCCTTAGTACTTGGTACTGAAAAAATACACACATACACATTTCTATCAACATATTGCGAATATAAAGCGAATGTATGTTCGAACAGTTAACTTTTGTTCTGAAAACATTTTAATAATAAGAAAAGAAATATTAATTTGGATAAAAAACATGTAATAAAGAACATGCTTGATTTTAGGTCGGTCGCTCGCTCACTCACTCACTCACTCACACAACCATTCATTCACTTACTCATTCACCAACACAATTACATAAGTCACTCAGTCAGTCATTCAATCAGTCGGTCTCTTTATGTCTATTTGCTTGTATGTCTGTGTTCCGTCCGTCCTTCCTTCCTTCCTTCCTTCCTTCCTTCCTTCCTATACAATGGCAGCAAATTCCGATGTAACAGATGTATGATAGATGTCACGCTTGCAATGGACACATAAATGTATGTACATTTAGATAGGGATTGGTCAACATTTCTCATCTTGTATAAGGAGTTGTTGTGGCGGTGCTTATCGGTACTACTGACTCCATCCGTGCTCATTAAACGTTTATTCACGTGTACGTGTTTCTTTGTGAACACTTGTATTCCTATACAAAAGAAAGATTCTAAAAACAGGTTTTGATATAAATAACGTAGATTCTAACATTCCAGTGCAAATACTGAAACCTGTCTGATCGGACATCCTTTGGTACCACTTGATCATGCCGGTAAAAGTGGATGCCAAATAAGGAAGGTGCCATATAAGGAAGGGTTATTATTTTACACTTGATAATACCGGGAATATGCCAGATGAGTCATTTTTGTTACAATCTGGTCCTGGTTAAGACAGGCATTTTTAATTTGTTTGGATTTTAGGAGTATTGATTGGATGAATGAAAGGAACAATACTTATTTCGGCCATCTTTTATCAGTATATACATTTGTCTTGTTAATTGAATCGATACGCAGCCGAAACAAGATTTAATTTAAACACGGTTATGTGCAGATATTAATTCTGACTGATAAACAGTGTCTAGAAATAAACAGAACATAAATCAGTGATAGAATTCTTACATGACGATAAATAAGATTAAAGGCCGTTTGTTAATTTATACAAGTCTATCTTTTGATTGGTGTTACTGTTCCGTATCAAATTCGGTCAAATCACAGGTTGACAGAGACATTTTTATAAACAATAGAGCAAAGGTTTGACATTTGAAACTTGTGTATATTTCTTCTGTATATAATTTTACTTTTGTACTATTTAAAGAGAAAATTATCATGCACACATCTCTTGCTTTCTGTTCAGGGGAAATTGAAATACATTTTGAATTTTTTTTTTAATTCTGTGTGTGATAATATTGGTAAGATCACCATAAAATACTTTTCACACTTACAACTTATATCAGTTCCGTGCACTAACTATTTTCCATTTTGAACTTACACCATATCTAAAACCTTATAATGGATTTTCGGAAGGGAATCTCGTTTTCTTTAATGTCCAGAATTTTTCTTTATGTTTTGCCCCGGAACAATGATATCTTTAAGGACAAATCTCTACATTTTCAACATATGCTGTAAAATATTAACTTCAGAGACTTCATTCTTTCGAAAATGACTAACCCATTTAAGAAATTGCTGTGTATATATTATTTTGAAACTGTAAAAATCATGTTTAATTTTGCCGCTGATTAATTTCGTCTAAATTCAATAAATTTCAATAAATTTATTATTGCACCATTCATGTCCTATTTGTCTCAAAGTTTCCATTTTTGACACAGCAAAAACATCAACCATATCAATAATGTCAAAAAATGCAAACGTGTATCACTTTTATCGTTTAATATGGCTTTCTACGATGAAAAAATGTATAAAATTATATGACTCAAAAAGTACCAAATGCGTAACACGAAGTCGAAGATTTTCCGACAGTTTGAATGTAAAACATCACAATGTAGCGATCGTCCATTAAGAGGTAGTATTAATTACAGCGTACGTAGTCATTTGATTACACTTAAATCCTTAAATTTCAGGACAGAGTACAGCAATTGCGTCTTAATCATTTACAACTTGAACATTGAGTTTGTACAGACGGTAACATGTCCCACTTACCAGAATGTTTTTAGATTTTGCAATGTACACTGTAAGACTAGATTCTGAATGTTTAATTTCTTTCATTGAGTAATAATTGAAAGTATCGATTATAGTACTTTCTTTTTTCAGGCTTTATCAGAATGTATTTCCCTGCCAAATAATAACAAATATCTCATACGAAGTACATGTCACATATAAGAAAGCAGTGAAGCAACGTTTGTGAAAGAGGGAAACGAAAATAAAGCAAATTTCACTTTAATGTGGTATTTTTATCGTTCCAATTACTTATTTTTATATACATCGACATATGTACATTGTATATTCTATATACATTTTTAACTTTGTAAATCTTGAAGGATTCTACGAACCAAGAAAGCATGACTAATTTAATGAGCCATTCGCAGTTGTGTACTTAGACAAGCATATGACTACTGATCATGCAGAAAGTTCGCTCAGAGCAAAATTGGGGTAGCGATTTCTCCTGACCGGCTGCTTGGCATATCGCTCTTCGTATTGTTGGATAGCTTGCTCAATGTGTTCCACCTGCTGAAGTACGTCATCGAGCAACTGCATACTGTACACGCACTGGCCACATACATCTAACCTCTTGTTACCTATAGATCGCGAGCTATTAACCTATAGCTGCCTATTGCCCCCCGACCCGCACATTGCACGGACGACAACAGTATCCCCAAAGCTTTCGCTTTGACTCGCGTGCCTACAGTCCCTGTCCGATAGAGCAACACACCATACATGGCGTGGTCAAATTAGAATAAGATGAATGAAAATAAAATCAAAAGTTATTTACTTGTTTTCACATAAATGTCGCTGTAAGGCTGATAGGGGATGCTCCCCGACCCCTACCACGCCTACGACGGGGAAAATAAATGTGGTGACCCAATAGGGGCCCCAAAAGGAAAAAAATAAATGTCGCTGTATCATTCGATTTTATCAACGACCTAAGGGTTTTAGTACCAGCACTAAGATTTTGGGAATATTTTTATTTTTTATTCACCGTAGGTCAAAATGAACAGTCAAATTCATTACGAATGCACAGAAAGTTCGTTTCACGTTCAACTTTATTTATATAACCAAAAGCAAAGAACATTAAATAACAATCGATCACAAATTGGAAGCCGGCTATAAAAGCCCTTAAATTCTAAGATAAAAAGACTGCAATTAATAATACATTATTTTGAAACAATAGCTGATGTATCATACTGTCTCTAACATTCTAGCATCTCAGGGTTTTCAATTTTATTTATCTTGTTATTCACCGCCACTCGTCTCCACGGGCACTTCCATGGAGGCAATTTGTATACGTTTCCTGAAACAAAAGATAGTAAAAATGTTACAGTCATTGCTTGTTATAAATTAAAGCTACTTTCCCACTGATCTTGTGAAACATCAAGTTTCTTATGTTTATAAATTAGAAGGAGACACCCATGAAAACTGACAGATCGATAAATGTTAAAAATTATATAGCTGTAACCCTGTTACACGAATATATGCATCACAAAATGACATAAAACGTTACAAAAACAAAATTGAATTTTGTGCAATTTTAAAATATTTTAAGTAGAAATTCGTATATTGATTTTTTTCTAATACATTGTATTTATAAATAAGAGGGGGGCACCTACGTAACCTGAAAAATCGATAAATATTACAGAAATATATCTGCTACATGAATATATCCACCACAAATTCTAGCATAAAATGTACTGTTTTTGCCCATTTTGCCGGTGTTTTAACAGGAGAAAAAACGTGTGTTAACGGGGAGATTCACGCGCCGTTATAACCCGTTTTCATTTATGCGCAGTACAGGGCCATTGTAAACAATGGACCTGTCTCCCAAGTCTTACATCATGTACGGCGTCAACAGTGCCGGGCTTAAAAACCGCTGGTGACGTCATAAATGTGACGTAAACAACACGGACGTTGTCCCGCACATTATTGAACGTCGTACCAGTAAGAGCGTTTCATTTGTATTTTTATGATTGTGTTATGCTATTTATGCTAGAATAGCGCTAACGAACGTTTTTTCGTGTTATAACACCTGCAGAACCCCTCGGGATATGTTGGTGCCCTCGCCCTAACGGGCTCGGGCACCAACTATCCCTCGGGATTCTGCAGATGTTATAACACGAAAAAACGTGCGTTAACCCTACAATGACGCATAGCGTTGCAAATATATAATACGTTTATTGATTTTTTTGCTTACTTTCTCTTTTATCGTATTAATTTTACGCTTCAATAGAATGTTTGAGACCTGAATAAGTTGTGGGGTTTTCACTTTTTTACCTCAACACTGTATTTTCGTATTTTGCGTGTATATGTCATTACCAAACTGTTTTTGTCATACTGAAGATGTACAATAAAAAGAAGTGTTTGCGGAAGTGTTTGTTTTCTTGCAACCTGTTGTTATGAATATATCACTCCCACACGGTTCATCTCAACGATACTAATATTATAATCATCGTTTCCTTAAACTGTTTATTCCTACAATGTCCCAATATTTCAGCTGATTAAAATGGGGACTATCAAGTATATACTTGACATGCAGAGCGCAATGTTGCATAATCTTGCGTTTACTTGTTATAAATATCCCAACATTCAATATTATAATTATAAATGATGAAGCAAATAATATTATAAAAGCTCCTCTGAGTTATCTTTTAAGTTTTTTTAAAAATGTATCGGAAGAAACAGCAGTAATTCATGTAATCAAAGAGTAGCATATCAAAGAATATAATTACGCAATGTTTATAAATATTAACAGTTGATATATTATATGATACCTACTTGTACCACTATGTATAGTCCTTTTGTATCATGCGCCCATTGGTTATGTCAATCATGTTGGATCATTGTTAAAACTTATCATCAAAATTGAGATGGAATAACCGCAATAATCAATAAAATTAAGACATAGAGAGCTTTTATCTTCCACTTAACGTATTAAGAATGTAGATATAAAAAGTCTATTGGTTGATATCTTACAGTGTTTGGCTAATTCAGTTCATTTTCGAATAATTTTGCAACATAGTTTGTTGATTCGTAATATAAGTCTAAATTTGTTCAATGAGGTTACTTAATGTTTATTAATAGATAATTCTTATCGTCGTCTGATAGATTTGTAAATAGTATAGAGACAGCTTGTCTTTGAGAGACACTGCAAACTCGCTTGGTTCCAAAGTTTCGTTACACTGGCGAAAAAAAAGCAGTCCTTTGGCAATGGGGCGGGGCCTTAGGAAAGAGTAGTTCACATGAGAGAGTGTAAAACCTTACCTTTTATAGAGAAGATAACCAACCAAACACCCAATTACAACGAACGCTAGTGCACCAACTGTTGCACCAACGATCACGGATACATGCTGGGAGGATTTGTCTGTAGCGGATGCTGCAGCAGATTCTGATGTCCTATTTTTCTGTTGTGGCAAACTACTGACATCATCGGAACAGTTTAAACCTTGCCAACCATCTTTGCAACTGCATATAAAGGTTTTGCTCGCGTTATCCCCAATCATCGTACAAGTTCCTTCATTTTCACAGGGATTTAACAAACATGTATTATAGTGTGAACAATTCTGACCATCCCACGGTTTTATACATTCACAGATGTAAGAGCCATTTGTATTAGTGCAATTGCCGCTATTCTGACAGATATTCATTGTACACTCATCTATGTCGTCTGAGCACACGTCATCATCATGCTGATGAGTCCAGCCAGTGTCACAATAGCATCTACAAATTATGAAAAAATAGTGAAAACACAATACTTATACCTTTGACAGACTAATGAAGTAACGAGGCATATAATTTGTTTATTAACTTTGTATTCATGTAGCACTTTTTGTACAATAATAATAATAATAATAATAATAAAATGTTAAAATAATGATACATGTAATATATATTAGGTTGCAAAAAGTACTTGCACTTAGTCCGGTGCTTTTCAGTTATATCTAAATGCATAGTCTTAATAAATATCAACAGGAACAAAATGTATTTGGTTCCAAATTCTATACTAAAGTAACAAAAAGTCTTTTTGAGATAAAGTGAATCTAACATGTTCATGAGTTGTGGATAAGGAAATCCCACCCGAGGTTTGAGATACGTCCAAAAACGAGGCTCTGCCGAGTTTTTTGGACGTATCTCAACCCGAGGGTGGGGTTTCCTTATCCATAACTCAATGGACATGGTAGATTTATTTTCTCAC
>JAFMSR010000014.1:37217105-37258484 GCA_022818135.1 Saxidomus purpurata
GTCCGTGATAATTCAAGCTTTAAGTAAGTTAAACTTTTTTAGATTTGTATATTGCCAAGTGTGAAACCAGAATGTATGTAAATGTATGTGATTACATGAGCGTGAGCGTGTGTGCATCTGTATAATATATATGCATTTTTTGAACCGTTTGCATCTGTTGTTTGTGTGTATTTATGGAAGGCCACAATGAGATTGTTATATATAAACGATTTCGTATTAAAGTCTATTTGTGTTACCTTCTTGAAATAAAGATTTTATTATTATTATTATTATTATTATTATTATTATTATTATTATTATTATAAACTTAAATTTTCAACACAATAAAATTATGGTCACATCCGATGCAGTATGTCATATTTTTCTTTCTGAGAAGACGCCCGAAAATTCGATTTGGTCTTAGTAATGGCCCTTTAAGGATTTTATAATTGCCCGCACATTAGGACAGGTGAATATATTAAACCATCCTTTGATATTGAGTTCGAAACAATTATATAATATAACAGAAGTTTAAAAAATGTGTCGACCATTTTATGCATCAACTATTTTACACATATAAACATGTACAAGGTAATTGACTATGTAAAGGGTAAGTAACTGCTGAGAGAGTATGTAGAACTCCAGGAAGCTGTAACTTCCACTTTACCTCCATGTGAAAGTAGTGCGAAGAACGAATTCTAGCGCATTCAGTTTAATCATATTTGATTGCATATACAAAATGTATATAGTTCAAAAATACATACATCAAACATACAAAGAATACTTAGAAATATACAAAAAGGTCGGGCCAAAAGATGTTACAGCGTTGTAGAGGGTCCTCTTGCACATTCAGCTTATTATAAACTTTAATGAAATTACAACCGGAAGCCATTACTAGTTTCAAATCATCAAATTGATGTTCGTTAATGTTTTATAAAGACAGGATTTGCAGATATACCTCAATCTCGAAGGCTTTATTGGTCTGATTTGTAAGATTTATTTGAATCTCATCGGAATATATTAATTACGTATGAATATTGCGGGCTGTAATTAGGTAGAATGCTACATGACTCTGAGCAATGCTATAGGAAGGTGATATTTAATAATAACTACCTGCCAAAAACTGTATTCTGCAGTTCAAATTATACGATTTTTTAAATTTCCATTTCCCAAATGAACATGTGTGAACAGTCAACGTCCGCAATCACTGTGTGAGCAAGACCTTACCCTGTGTTAGTCACATGACTATGCTTAAACCAGAAATAACAGACTTGTCGATTCAGAAATTGTTAAAACAGACTTGAGAATATCGGTAGTTCCAAGCATTGTATATCTGCATATCAGCATATATGATCATTTTTCTCATGTCGGGATACCCTGTGTTATAGTATGTCTGATTTTTAAACATACAGATATGAGGATAAATTATTAATGAAAGTTTAACAAGTATTGAAAAAAAACAAATCTAAAATAATAGTTTGTTCATTGTTCTGAATCATTTTATATGATCTCTGTTTCATCATCCTTTGGGTAAGTGTTATTTATGTCATCCCCTATCTCCAGCAGAAGCTGATGCTGACGCTCGGCACGTGCGCTGGCTCCCATGTTATCTATTGGCACAGACAGGAAGCGGTAGAGGGAATAGATCTCCGTGTTGCTTTCTTGTACATAGTCGCTACATATTTGTCCAAAAAACTTCTATCCCTTAAAGTTACCATTTTTAGCTCGACTATTCGAAGAATAAGGAGGCTATTGCTCTCGCCCCGGCGTCGGCGTCGGCGTCGGCGTCTGCGTTGGTTAAAGTTTTTTATAAAGTCAAATATCTTGAAAACTATCAAAGGTATTGACTAAAAACTCAAACTATATGTTTACCATCAACATCTACACCTGAAGAAACAATCCCCATAACTCTGTTTTGATTTTTGACAGATTTATTCCCCTTTTTAATTTAGAATTTTTGTTAAAGTTTTTTATAAATTCAAATAATTTGAATACCATCAAAGGTATTGACTTGAAACTCAAAGTATGTGTTTACCATCAACATCTACACCTGAGGAAACAATCCCCATAACTCTGTTTTGATTTTTGACAGATTTATGCTCCTTTTTAACTTAGAATTTTTTGTTAAAGATTTTTATAAAGTCAAATATCTTGAATACTATCAAAGGTTTTGACTTGAAACTTAAAATGTATGTTAACTATAAACTTCTTCACCAATGCTTTTGATTTTGACATATTTATGTCCCTTTTTAACTTAGAATGTTTTCACAGTTTTTACCAGACTATTAAATGCAAATACTCGAAATGGCTTACTTTTGTAATGTCATAGAATAATTATGCAGCATGCAGCGGTCATGCTTTTTTAATTTTATACATATCAATTTTGAAACGTTACAAAGTTATTCATGATCAAATATACAAGGTCATGTATTTCTTTGAAATTATCCCACCCCCTCCTCCCCACAGTTGGCTTAAAGAATCCAGATTAAGGCTTTGCATGTAATGTACATTTACAAAGGTCTTTGAACAAGTTTCATATCTTTGACCTTAATTTTTATAGACAATTACACAATACACCTGTTCTTAGACAAAAAAAAACATTTTACCGACAAGCTTTCGAATTGTCGAGCGTGCTGTCATGAAACAGATCTTGTTTTTCTATATATTTTGATCTGTGATATTGTGGTGTTGACAGCAACAAGTATTCTCGAGATTTAAGTGCGAGCACATACAGTCAAGCCTGTGTTTAAGACCACCTCCGAATAGAGACCACCCTGCGAATAAAGACCAGCAGGGAGATCACCACGTGCACTATAAATATATAGTAGACACACCTGCGAATAAAGACCACCTGCAAACAAAGACCACATTTGTAGCTTCCCAACAGTGGTCTTTGTTCACATGTTTGACTGTACTTATTTACTAGAAATGTTCGTTGAATCGTTAACGTCCCAGCAACACTTTAAATACTCATTTATATAATAATGAATTTACGGATAAAATAATGATAGAATTGCGTTCTTTATATATTATTAAACAATGTTGACATAATTCTTTCTTTCATATTTTTGTCGCTTTTTCACTAAAAGGTGTTGCCAGAAAGTGCTTCTTATTTTTTGAGATATTATTGAAACAACAGGGCCATGATGACCCTATATCGCTCACCTGTCTAGGAGAACTAATCAATGCGACACAAAAAATATGTAAGGCCACACCAATTTAATTTCTTGGTCATCGGAATATATCCTAAAAAAATAGGAGCGAGCGAGCAAAAAAAAAATTAAAATATTTTTTTTCCCAATTCAACCATTTTTGGAGCGGGCGAAGAGCGATTTGTTAAATAAAATTAAAAACCCCTCACAAGAACAAATATTTACTGTCAAAACAGGTAAAAAAGACTTGGAAATAGATTATAAAAGAGCTACAGACACCTTAAATATAAACTGCCAAAAAGGTGCAGACCACAAAGTGACTCCTATATACACCAGTACTAAGTTTACAGGGGTATAATAGTGTTTCTTGCAAGAAAATATTTTTATTCTCTTACATACATGTACAGCCAATACAACCAGTTTCTTGAAAGAGAGACAATTTTTTATCATTTAATAAACCATCAGACTAATGTGTATTTCAATCTATGCCCAAACACTTTGTAATGAAACCCATCAAAATAACCCACAGAACAACTTCTTTAGTTAAGTCAAGGCATATGCTCTTTTACTGCACTTCTTCTGACCATAAGTGTTTTGACTAGAGACAATTGTTCAATTTCACAATGCTAAAAACTTGCTAGTTTCTTGATTTTTTCCTTCCCAAAGTTTTAGCCTCAGCGCCATTATCAATACAATTTTTACACAGAGAGCACACTAAATATCTTTAAATGTTTCCGAGTTGTCTGTCTGGACAGAAACTCGTCTTCCGCCGACGTTTCTCTTGTTTATGTTAACAATAAAAATGTTTGGGTGCATAGAATGACCGAAAAAGACCGTAAAATGCAAAAAAAAAAAGACCGAAAAAGAACCGAAAAATGATTTTAATTATCTTTACCGAAAACAATTTTGTTTGAACAGATAATGTACGGTTTATAACTGAAGTATTAAATAAATGCAGGAATTTGTATGTAATGAATATTTTTTGTTTGTTTTGATAAGTTCCTGTGCTGCATCCATTACAAAATCTGGAGTGCTAATTTCAGAAAGTTTTGGTCTGCAATATTTGTTTTTCGATCTTTCTACTTGATTTGTTATACAATATTTACAAATTTCTTCATTTAAACTTGAAGTTGTATATACTCCTTTGAAAAATGAGTTGTTTTCGGTCTTCATAAACTGTTTTTTGGTCTTTTTCGTTCTTTCGGTCATTCTATGCAACTAGTGGCTGCCATTTTGACAATATGGTAGTCACGATTATACAAATAAAGTAGCGGGAACATGTTCTGCTGGCGTTTATAATCGAATTGTAGGTTTGAAAGTACTAAATTTACGAGTTCTCCGCGACAAAAAGGCCCGCTTTGAATTTTTGGTCTTGGTTTATAAAATTGAGGCGGGCGGAAGCTCAACTTGAAAAAAAAAATTTTATTTTTTGATTTTGAAAAATAATGGAGCGGGAAATCCGTTGACCAAGTAATTAATTTGGTGTGGCCTAAGCTCAGGGAGTTGCGTAGATTAGAAGTATTTTGATACACGTCGGAGGAAACAATATTGACTGTCTGTGCAGGAGGAATTTTGACCTTAGGGGAACGATTTGAACAATTTGGAAGAGGACCACTATTATAAATATACCAGTGTTAGGTTTAGCACTAGCAGGTAAAAGTTTTATTTATTTCTGTACGAATCTATGTGGAAAGTACATATAGCTGTGCCTGTGGCGACCATGATTTTTACATATTTACTTGAAAAATCGTTGGCGAGGGTAACTATTCAATTTAGAAATTGGCTAAATGGTTGTTCACGGGATCTGAACGGACTAGTGAAACGGTGAGTGGTCACAAGAGTTAATCATGAGAACATGCTTACGTTAGGTCATTATTAAAGGAGAATTAACTCAGGAAATAATGGTTTATTTGCGTGCATAGAGAAATTAGCCACAGAGATAATGTAACCATGTACTATTTTTAGTTTAAACATGGCTTCAGAAATGTTGGTTATAGAGTGTAGATGACAAATACAAACTGTATTGACAATGTGGGCTAAATAACCAAGTGAAAACAAATGAGCAAATTAAGAAGAACTTAAACTTCATCAGCTCAGGTCCAGATCTGAGGGACTTCTCCCTCTTGGGAAAATAGGGAGTGGTTTGCAGGAACAGGGAGAAGTGAGACACATCTGCATTAAAAAAATTTAAATTAATTTTCATGATGGATGGTCGTAAAATGAAGCCTCTAGATTGTTCACAAATGATAAAGCTTTTGATCATGTTCTTTTAACTTTACTAAAGATTTTTTGTTCGTGTTTCCTCATCTATTTATTTTAATTAAATGTTCTTCATATTAAACATGTCGCTATGAGATGAAGCCCCAGTGTGGTGGTGAGATTAAAAAGAAACAAGAAAAACTGTGATACAAAGTATCACAGCGGGCCCACAAACAAAACTGACATGTAAATACTTTGGAAATAGGTGATGTTGATGTTGAGGCATGGCCCCAAAAGAACTCAAGGAAACCAATCCTTGTTGAACATGCAAAACCTGACACGACACCACATCTAGTATCGAAACCTTGCTGTTATCGAATAATATTTATACAGTATGTCCTCTATAGGTCGTTCCTGGTATGTCTTAATTTTCACGGAACAAAATTACAGCAAGTTTAAACTGTGTTTTTTTTAATGATTTACATTTGTATTATTATACTCAGATATTTTTCATTAATCTTATTAGATAAATAGATATTATAACATTTTTAATCAGTCACTATCACCAGGGTCTGATATATTGAATTCAATGGCTATTCATCACGCGTGAATTCCGAAATATACGTACTATATGCGCTAAAAATTTATTATTTGGAAACCAACAACAAAGCATTAGATCAAATTCAAGTTACGTGTAATAAATGCGGAGGAATTGCAGTTTTTTATTTACTCCAAAATACTGCGAATTGCAATGTACTGGGTCTATTATTTCCCACCCCTAGTCATTACGAGCCTCTCTACCATGCTGTACATTTATTAAAATTTCATAACTTGTCTAAAACAACAACTAAATGCAGGCTATTATCTTTCATACTTAACATGTATTTTGTAATAATAATAATAATAATAATAATAATAATAATAATTATGATACAATAACATTAATGTATGTATGAATGTATCCGCCAAAATTAAGTGTAGCAAAAGAATCATGGTAAAGTTTGAAAGTTTTAGTAACAATACAATAACTTTTATTTGTATTTATATATCATGTGGCAGAAAAAGTGTCACAGCCAGGGCCAATACACGCCACAAATTTACTATAGGTTTGTATAGGAGCGCTGTCATTAACTCGCGATAACATTTTAACTAATAGAGTTATTTTAAAATCACAAACGGGATGATAAAATATAACATTTCCCTTTTTTAATGAATATTTTTTTATTTTTCTGAGACTGTGTTTGTTTGGTCTTTTTTTAACTTAAAAACTCTACCCGTCGTTTTACTATATAATATATAGTAAAACGCCCAAAATGTCACAATTTTAAGTGAAAATTTTGCAGCTTATCTTCAATTTGTTCAAAAACTATAACACTTATTTTAGAATCACAAACGGGATTGAATAAAACAATCATTCTCCATTTAAGTGATATATTTTATGTAAAAATAAAGAAAGAAGAGAATGGTCTTTTTTTAAGGTTTTGTTTAACAGGTATATAATTTCATTTTTACGATTGGAGCTCGGTTGTTTCCGTAATGCTGGCCGAACACTTCCGAATGATTGATCTAACTGCTTCAGGCCATCGATAAGTTTTATGGCCGGACATTACGTAACATTTACCATGATCTTTAAAACGTTGTATATTGGGTTTTGTTTTACATTAAAATGCAAACTGGGTTAGAATCTTCAGCTTTTTGTTCATAAAAAGACAAAACCTTTCATTGAAACCGGATATACATGACATCGTCTTTATAGCGAGGATCCATGAAATTTTAAGTATAATTATCAATAATATTATTTAGCTTTTGATGTTAATTTGCAACACATAAAAGATTCACTATGCATGCATTTTTATTTCGAAACACTTGCACGGGTACTTTATATTTTGTTTTACATTTCTCTTTGTCTCGAGTGAAAGGCAAGAATTCGCTCCGCTGAAATTGGTTTCATTTTATAGGTGTCAACATAGAGTTTCTTCCAGACCAAAGCTAGTTTTCATAATACACAGGTCAAAACCAGGTAGTCTTATTACTCGTATCTTTTGTCTTTCATTTCTTCCCGAAGAAATAAGCTGATCATTACATTAACAAAAAGAGAAGAAAAAAGAAACACGCAAGGTTTGATCTGTGTGCAGAGTATTAAATGACAAAATCTGTAAAATGTAACAGGTATTATTCTACTGCAGAAATGGAAAAGTTTTTTTCCTACAATAAATCCTTATTTCTTCTAAAATGTTAATTATATTTCAAGCTATGTGATGAAAAATCACATAGCTTTTAAGGCATTCAACATCAAGCGTTTACTAGAGTATGTAAAATCTATTTGATAGGAAACTGTTCAATTTCTCAAATTAAAAAAGCCTACCGAAATCAAATGTCAGTTTTTATCAGATCAGGAATAACACTGATTAGGAATTTAAGATCGCAAAATAAAACAAGTTGACGTACTATTTACTAGGGCTGTAACGATACATTCGAATATTAGATTTAGTCGAATACAGTTTTGTCCGAATTGTATTCGTTATTCGCCATGTGCCGAACCGAATATTAACGAATATAAATAAAAATTGCATGATTTAAACTAAAATCATTTGAATTTACCTAAAACAGAAGAAATCTACTGAAAACGCTTCCGTTTCGTAGCGTATTTCGCACTATTTCGTCGTAATACCCCACCCACAACGGTTGACGGATATTTTCACGATATTTATTAAATAAGTCGTCGGGCCGATATTTGATGTTGGTTTACAATTGAATAAATGATTTTCATAACTTTCTGGGTTTTAAATTGATTGAATTCATTTAAATTTCACATTCAAATAAAATTATATTTCAACAAGTGGGAATTCCTATTTTATGGCATCCAAAAACAGTCTACATCAACAACATGTCTAGCATCAAGAAAACCGTTGATATCGTAGATCCTCTTTACTTTAAAGTCGTGTCTAGTCATTTGTTACTAAACAAGTAATGTGAATGATAATGCTGAATTTTCTTTATCTTCTGGTAGAAATGATAAAAATTAAAACATAAGATTTTCACAAAAGTTACGCGTCAAGTTCAATATCTCCCTTAGGCAATATTCCAGTACAATCGATAATCAATGATTTATGACCCTGACCGTTATTTACGGATATTACCGAACCGTAGTTGTTTCCGTAAACTCCTAATCCCCAAAACTTATCGATTGCCTGCTGATATACGCTTGACACTTTTTCTGCCGTATGCGAGTTAATATCTGTTCTTTGTAAATGACAGCATGGTCTAGGGAAATGAATTTGATTTTTCCTTTAGATTATTGCATTTCTGTCTACATTTATAAATCGTATTTAAGATATGTAAATCTATGTGATTTCTTACAGTTATTCGTACCTAGGTACGAACTGACTTTGAAAATATGCAGACATTTTCGTACCCTTTTCGAACCACACATTTACATAAAATACAACAATTACAACGTGTTTAAAGCATAAAAATATGTTGTCATATTTCAAAAAGACATCTATCAGTGCCTCTGTAAAGTTAATTTGCTGTTAAGTTTCAGTTTTGTACCTAAACGCGTATTTTAGACTAAAGTAGTTTCAGACGCATATAACAAAACGGACGATTTAAAGGTAGATAGAGGCGTTAGCAAGTTAAAATTCGTTGTTTTTTATGTTGAATTCCGAGTTTTGTAATTCAAAATTCAAAAGTATCTATTGGTTCCATAATGTATTACGATGTTTCGATAGTTTATGTCACAAAAACAATACTCTTGCAGCTTACACGGAAATATCGGGTAAAAGACTTTAAATTATTCGGCCTGACTAATTGCCTTTTAGATCCTCTCCGGTCTGACTAGTTGTGATCCACGAACGACAACTCAATAACAAACGACAACTCTTGCCTTTCCAAAAAAATTGACTGTGTCTACAGTTTTCATCTCAAAAGTACCTCAATTTTTCAATGAAGAGAGACGCATATATTCGATCAGGTGCTAAAGTCTCCATGCACCTTTTACCCACCACGTATTAAATATAGCGGGCCGCTGCAGCGGCCTGCAATAATACCGAAACAGACAGGCCAATACACTTTCCAGTTGTTCTTTTTCAGCTATTTCCTTAATTTGGCGGGGGTATTAATTAACTGAATTTGCTTGTTAAGAATGGAAATTGGTCTCGAACACAAAAAGTCATAGCCCAGCATGCTTCCGTCTCTTTACATAATTTGTTCTTTATCTTCCAGCAAAACGAGTTACCGATTTCTAAAGAGGTCGAGTTATTTGACACATTAGTTGGATCAGTGTTAAACTTCTGCTCAGAAATATGGGGAACATAATTCAGTCGATATTGAAAAAAATCATTTTAAATTCTTAAGGCGTTTACTGGGCGCGAATAAATCAACAAACATTTCTGATCTTTATGGAGAAATGGGCAGAGTACCTCTAAGTATCATTCGAAAAGTAACAATATTAAAATATTGGCGAAAACTATAGTCCCAAGATGATTCATCATTAACTTTTAAGATATGAACATCTTTAAAAAATGATGCAGACACTTTTTTAATATATAAGAATAAAAGCTGGGCTTCAGTTGTATAAAATATACTAGAAGAGCACGGATTCGGATATGTCTGGCAAGAACAAACTCTGGATACATGTACGCTTGCACATATAAAACAAAGACTTCTTGATAATTACTATAAGTCATGTTTTGCAGAGATGAATAATTCTTCAAGATTACAAAGTTATAGTCTCATTAAACATTATTTAGAACGCAAAACATATTTAGATTGCGTACACGAAAGAAAATTTATGATCTCTATTATCTGCTCACCAATAGAAACTGGAAGGTATAATAATGTACCGCGAGAACAACGTCTTTGTAAATCGTGTAGTATGAATCATATCGAAACGGAGTATCATTTGTTATTAGTCTGGCCCAAATTAAGAGAACTTAGAAAAAATACTGAAACAATTATTTTTGTAATTGGCCAGCTATAAACAAATTCAAGCTATTGTTGAATTCAAACTCAAAAATAGTAATAAGTAATGTTTCAAAATACATTTATTTTGCAAATAAGGACAGAATCTCTTAAAACTTTGATTTTTTTTGTAAAATACAAATATTTCTCATGCAACCTACTATTTCTGTATTTCTCTTTGACCTCTTCAGAAATAGTGGTTTTTTTAAATGCTTTGTCTCAGTATGTGTACTGTATGCTATAAAAATTGTAATAATGTTTTATGCAATAAAGAAAAAAAAGATATAAAAACACCCTTAGCTTCACCTTCTTAACTTTTGAAAGGGTAAATGACAAGATAATAATATTTATGACATGAAAAGTAATGCCCAAATCCTGCAATGACCAATTAGGTGTGATAAACAGTAATGATTGATTATTGATTGATTATACTATGAAGATTGAAGGATTTTAAAATGAATTGGCACACATGTTCGGCTTATGGAGATAAAGGTCAAGGTCACAGACTGTGAGACACCCCTTCGGGGGCATTTGTATCTTACAAGTGACAACTCTTTTTTGCAAGTTTGTTTTCGGCAAAGGGGACTGGCAGGTCAAATAAAACAGACTCAATTACAGAAAGCAGGATTTATCTACAGGAAGTTACAATTTTAATGTAATTAAGGTACAATTTTAATGTAATTAAGGTACAATTTTAATGTAATTAAGGCATACTAGAAATGGTTTGAATGTTTAAGAAATTCTTTTTTTTATTATTATATATATATTTTTTTATCAAATTTACATAATTACAACAACACCAAAAGTAAATAACTACAAGTGTATAGCATTAGGCACATTAATATAGACTAAAATTGTTAGAACAACTCAGTATATGACATTCAATATTTTCCGTATTTTTTCAAATATTTAAAATGTTTAAGAAATTCTTGTGAAAGGAATATTTTTGTGACTTCAAAACTTTTGTGCTGAAAAGGACAGAAGCGTCTGCAAAATGTACAATACAAACACATGTACAATGTGTATTTTGTGTACATTTGATAAATGCAGGGAATTTTTACAATTACACTAGCTGATGCTAGAAATTGGTAGACTTTCGGAACTATGCAGAATAGGTAATTTTATATTTGGTTCTACATAAGACTTTTAGGTGTAGCAACTGTTGAAGCTAAGTAATATATGATTATCATCAGTATAGTTATTAAAATTCTGACCTAGCTAAATTTCTAAAATGGACTTGTGGTTCAAATGTGAGTTCACTGAATTTTTTATGTCTGAATAGCAAATATTGGAGATCATGATCACCACAGCACTGATGTGCAGTCTGATCATGATCTGCACTGGTCACAAAGATAATTTTATTTGCTTCATCAAGGTAAGAGTTAAATTCAAATCGCAGTAGCTACAACAGCAAACTTTTCATCACATTTAATAAAATAGTTCATATTGCATGAAAATGTTTTCAAATTGGTGTTTTCACTGAGTAACAGACATAATCTTGATCTCATTAAGGACAGCCTATGTGTTGATTTTCCATCCACTACACAGATCAGTTATTTTCAAGTTTTTGATGATATCACTTTACTGACATTTAACTGTATTCTTATGTAAACAAGTTATGTTCAAGTTTCTTATGATCTCATTTAACTTGCTCTCTTATTAACATAGTTCGGCTTGTTTAACTGGAGTTTTAACTGGATTTTAAAGTCCCAGGACCACATTGAAAGATGTCTTACCGGCGGAAATGGCCTTTATTTGTACAAAAAACATTCATCACTGTACATTTTTAATCGATGTACATGTTAGAAATAAAGAGCAGTATTTTTTCAATGGTATTGCAAAAACAAACAAACAAAAAAAGGTTTCATGGCAACTCTTTTTGGTGAAGAAGCGACTTGAATACAAAAGAAATGAATATGTCAACATTGTTTTAGAGTGAAAAGAACATTGTTTTATCATTATCCTATCAATATATTTATTTTTCAATATTAGTAAATTCAAAAAGATCCTGGGACTTTAACTGTAATCTGGAATAATAACTGGTTCATTTGCATATTAGCATCAATATTACACATTTGTAATTTCTTGGTAATGTCAAAGGTTTTTAAATGGATTTTTAACTGAAATTTAACTGAATTTCAAATAACTGGAATAAAACTGAAAAATAATTTCAGTTCTTTTTGCTTTTTGCTATGGTTCTTTTGTACGCCCACACGCATGTGAACCCGCCTGACTCTTGGTCAAGTAGAGTAGGATTAATATTGTCGAGCGATAAATGACTATACTTCGTTAAAGTCGCTTTGTTAAAGTAGAATCACAACACATAATACATGTACCAGCATTATGTAAAAATAAACTCTCAGTCTTAGGAATGTGTACATGTTACAATTTGCAAATTTCGTGTAGTCTATGTAGATTTGCTGGTCGCTTAGAATTAATGTTCGGTGGGTGCATGCAGAATTTGCGCACAGAATGCGGTGTTCACACCATTTCAAATGAATGTTTTATATGTAAGTCAGATGGCGTTGTAGAATTGCAAGATTACTATATATCCCAGGCTACTTTGGAAAGGTGTTTTCTATATCAGCCTCAATTGCAAGCAGGACTTCTCTTTGCCTCTGTTCACGCTCACTTGCTGCCATGCTGTCTGTTGGTGCTGACAGGAAGTTGTACAGGATGTTAATATCTGTACCACTGTATTGTACATAATCGCTACAAATAAGTCCAAATAATCTCCAATCCTGCAAAACAATACTTCAATATTTAACATATAGAAAATGAAGAGGTTTAATTGATACACCGAATTAATGTCTCGCACATTTTTACATAAAATATGTATCTATATTAAGTATAACAGAACATGATTTTATATCATTTACACAACGATGTGATGGATTTCAAACCCAAAGTATGCACTAGTTTCTGAAAATAGTAAGCAACTTTCCAATATGAAGCACAGGTGAAGGATTTCGAAGGACTAAGGGACAACAATACTCTGGAATGTTTGGTTATATGCAATCAAAAAGTGCAGTAGGAAAATAAGACACATTGCATCCAAGCTTTGGAATTCCGTCTGTTTCATCTAGACGTCAGTAATTGCAAAGCTGTCAATACCAGCTTCAGGAGAATTCAGTCATGTAAATTAATTACCAGTATATCTTGACGTTGTTTACTTAAGCATTTAGCATGACTGGAAATACCTTTTCTCCTCTATTGATAGAGGTCTTAAATTTCTCAACAGCTTTTGGATTTTCTATTTGTGACATATAAACCCTTCCGTGTGTGGAATCGTCCAGCAGTGCTTTCAGGGCGACCTTCATGTTTGTCCAAAACTCCATGATTCTAGTAAACTGTTTGTTAATGTTGCCAAGCTGGGCATGTGCCTCCCTCAGACTTTCAACATTTCCCAAATTTGCTTAAAAGCACAAATATATTTTCTTTTGAATAACGACGCCTGTATCGAAATATCCAAATGCAATGTATCTGTGTTATTCCTCGAAGGAATTTAATAAATGATAGAAAACGTCAGAGAATAACCAAAAACGTTAACAATTCACACTAGATATATACTTTTTATTTCTGGTAACTAACCATTCTCATCTTACGTTTAATGTTTGAGATATATCTTGGCAATACCTGTGTGCATTCCAAGTAACTTTAACGTTGCCAGTCTCTGAAGGGCTTCCTTGCGTTGTTCGTGCATTCGACCAATCACATCACGTTTCTGACCCATTGTACGTTCAGCGGCATTCTGGCTCTCTCTGTAGGCATCAATCAGGTTCTCAAACTGTTTTAGATATAAACAATTTCAGAAAAAAATGCCATTATAACATTTTTAACAAGAACTGCCATTATTCAGTATATGTTTTTCTTGTTTTTCAATTGTTATGTTGAGATTTTAAGCATACGTGTATATTTCTTGGCTTTTAACAGTTTTCACGCTCGGTGGTGTTTGACGAACATGAAATTGAAAAAAGACGTAGAAAACAATAATTAAAATCTGTAAATATCACATGCGTGTTTCTGACTTTTTCGAAACTGAACATCGCAGTGAAGAAATTCACCCCTGCCTTGATATCTCCCGTAGCAGCCTCGCCTAAGCCTCCTTCCAGGACCGCACCTGGAATCAGTACAGAGTCTAGCACGGTCTTATCTCCTTCAGCGCCGATCATGTTACCAGCCATTTCTGAAATAGAGTTTCTTTACTATCCTCTATTCAGTTCATATAAAACATAATGGCGTTTCGGTAGTCATGCTGACACAGATGGCCTAGAAAATACTGCAAAATCTTCCACTAAATGCCTAAAAAGTTTGCAATGTGAGAGTTTTAATGAACACTGTTGAATTTTACTCTGCCAGTAGTTAACATATTTTGTTGGTAGTACACTGTCGTTAAAGAAGAAGATTTCACAGCGAGTATTGAACTATTAAAAAAAAGGGAGCCAAGTTAGATAAATAAATGACCAGATATATCACAAAAGCTTGCAATTTTATCTATAAAACACGAAGATGAAATAAAACTCTAATCTATGGCCCATCCCTTATTCAAATTTCAAAACAAATATTACACACACTCATAATCTATTTCAAATATGCATCTTACATGTCTGATTTTCCCCCCGAAGTATCCGTAGATATAATTGAATAATACTTACCAGCTTGCCTCATAAACTTGTTTCCCTTTGACTTCAATATCTCTAATTCTTCCGCCATTTTATGTTTTTCTGCATCCAGGTCTTCTTGGGCAAGTTTAGCTGCTTTCGCCAGTTGTTTTTCTCGGTCCATCTCAACACTGATTCTCTCCTTTTCGTCCACGACCTCTTTATAACGCTTGGTTACACTTGCCATGTTCTTCTGTACTTCTGTTTGTATCTCTATGTAGCTACATAATACAATAAATGAAGAAATGAAAATTTCTGGGTTTTCTATCAACAGTGATTGCTTCGATCATTGACTGTGACTCGAAAACGATTAATACAGGTTGGAAATACTTGTAAAGGGGCGCTCTCTTTAAGTTTGAAACCAACGCCTTGACTTTGAATAAACTTGATGACAAAGTTTACCTACTCTCGCACATCTTAGTAGAGTTCCTGTATTAAAACCACCCTTCGGATCACTAAATAATGACCTTATAACTAAAAAGGACTTATTATCGAGATCTCTTTACTATGAAATAGACAACTGTTCAGTATAAATATCGAGGGCGGTCTTAATATCGGGTGGTCTGAAATAGTAAGCTTAACCTGAACTTACCGTTGCTGAGTAGTCTCGGTCTCCGTCTTCATTTCCTCGGCAATTTTGATAATCTGACCAAATATTTCTTTCACAACCGCAGCACTCTGTACATGAAATAAATGAGAAAACACTTTGTTTCGATAAATACAATATCCATCTAAGTTAAGAGAAATTGAGTTTATAAAATATCGCGGTCCTTTTTCATAACAGAGTTTTATTTGAAAATTCAGGTTATTTTTCTTAACAGGATGATTGTCTTTAACTATATTTGACACAAGAGGGGCATGCTATCACTACTCATCAGAGTTCCATTAGAGCACATGAACACCTTCAACCCCAATGGGTTGTCATATTTTACACATAGCGGTTATATCTTTAGACAAATATCACTTGAAGGAATATGGTTGAAGTGGGAATGTATGATAGGGAAATATATCCATGTGAAAATATGTTGAAATCTGATAAATGCTTTACGAGAAGAATATTTGGAACCATGCATAGATAACTAGCTCCATACTCTGGCGGTCATGAGTTTGGCAATCCAATCGTTACCTGAATGTATAGTTACAGAATGTGTGTCAAAATTTGACAAATGGTTTCTAAAAGACCCCTTGCTATTATGAATTATTGCCCGAAGGACTTTGATGAAGAGTCGAAAAAATATGTGCAGTTATCAAAAAATGGTTACTATGAAGATACAAATATATTTTAAATTTTACTATATAGACATACAACGAAATCAACCTCGCCCACCGGTTCCATGTCTTTAGACGAACCAGCAGGACTCCAATATACTTAGAAGGATGACACAAGACGAACATTTCTGTGTAGGTACTAATATTTGAAATAGGGCAAACAGTTCCCGACGAGACATTTGAGTTTTGCTTCTGGTTGCCATGACAACTAGAATTCTGCAAGGACCCTCATCATTTGAAGGAAACTGATAGAGGACAGTGCAAGGAAGATTGCTACAAACTTTCAAAACGATCAGTCAAGCAGTTTTAGATGCTGTTTGAAGCAAAATGTTGACCATGATGACGCACATGCGAATGACGACGGACACAAGTTGGTCTTACAATGAGAAAAGTCATTTTACTTGTGCTTCAACGACAGCGTCCAGGATCATTGGAATCAGCGTGTTGACGATGTGGGTGGCTGTCACCATAAACGTGTTCATCAGGCCAGACGTCATCAGGTGCTGGGTTTGAACCGAGTGAGCAGTAAGTATAACCTGTAGTTGTTACAGATACATGACAAATAACATAAAATACAATGTTTCGCTTTACAGATGCAAGGTAATGAACAAGCATTCGAATGTAGTGCTACTATCATATGGTTAAAATAGACATACAAACAAGCACAGCAGTATATTGCTATTGGTAAGTACTGGGTAAACAACAAACACTCGTGTTTATTGCTGTCAGTAAGAGGAAAAAGCTGTAGAATATGCCAGGACTCTGGCTGATATTGTACCCACCTCTTTTGATTGTTCCGGATGGTCAGCAAGCTTTAGGTATGCAAATTCCAAATAGTGCGCCACTTCACGTTGGGCTTTGTACATATCTATAGCGGAGATAGTAGACAGAAGTTGATGCACCCCTAGCGTATGGTCCTACACAAAAAACAACAGTACATAATTATCTAGAAATCCGTTTCTAACAGGTGAAAAAAACAATCACATTCTTTAGAAACAAATGTAGGCGTACAAAGTTGAAAGAAGCATGTATAACAAGAACATCTACAGAATAACAGTTACTTGCAATTCCTCAGAAACGTCATTTATAAAGTCATCATCCCTTTGTAAATAATATTCATATGACCCGTGTGAGGTCAAGTTTTCGAAGTAAAGTCATACCGTGTTGGCAGAATGTGAGTATGTACCGGAAGGTTTCTTTTCCGCGCATTCTTTTTCATTTGAACACTGACCAGGATCGACCTCCTCTTCCGTTACCGTGCATAACGTGCAACTCGAAAGAAACAAAAGTACACAAACCTGGAAAGTGACAAAAACTGTATTAGGTACAAGGTAGATATACGAGCAGGTAATCATGTCTACACTTACATAGTAAAATGGTAGTTGAGTGTTGTGACTTTTTGAATTTTGGCCTATAACATACTACGGTCAATTCACGGCATCTCACATGTCAAGTAAACGATGAATATCAAATGGTTTTTTTTTCAGTGGCTTTAGCATATTAGCACATACAAGAGTCAATCTGCGGTTAATCCTCAACCTTCGAAGGATAGGCCCTTTTTACGCAACGGATAGGTATCTTTCTTGTTGTAAGGCATCGTCGGAACCCACGGTCTATTATGGAATATAAATGTTTTGAATAACCTGGGTACCGAAGGATGGTTGTTGGGTTAAATCTAAGTATTTAAATATTGATGGAAGCCGATTTGGAGAGATGTCGGCATGAGAAAACTGAGTCAGGATACGGCACTATTTTAGCAGTTAAATAGCCCACACTTCTCTAGTTAAAATCAAGTTTAATTCATTATATATTCAGGTAACATTATAAAGACATTTCAAAATTGTTTCGTCATTTCAAGTTTCGTTAATATACTGAAATACTTAGTGTACTTGTCGTTCACATTATGCTATACATTGAGGATGGCTTAAAAATGTATTGAAAAACATTGGTATTAGAAACCCTGTTTACATTTTATTCAATATTTCCGTTTCTATTTTTAGTACGTGACCTTCCAGCTGGTTTTCCGAAAATAAGACGAAAATCTTTCACCCTTGAAATCTATATTTAGATCAGACCACAGGTCCTTGACACATATAAGTTGTGACTTCTATCAGGGTCCGTATATTAATAACGGACCCTGCTTGTATATGCCTATTACATGATAAAATATGAAAGGGAATCTAACGGATGTATCTCATTATATAAAGAGTACCAAACGATTTACAAGCAGTTAGCTGTCCCTCTCTTACATGTTTCTATCAGTATGGGCTGGCGCTAGTGCCTTGCGGGGTGGGTTGGTGTGTTGACGGGGGTGCAGTCGGTCGAACAACGAAGTATAGACTAAAATCTGGTTCAATATTCCTATCCTTTTTTTTCTCTTTTTTTTTCTCTTTCTATGCTTATATTTAAAAAAAGAAGATTTTATTTGACTAATATGATTTTTCCTAATGTTTGGTTCTAACAGTTTTTTTGTTTCTTTTTCCATTTTTTGAAACTTATGTAATTTCCAATTTGTGTTCAGTTCTAAGATATCAGTATAATTTGCAAACATACATTGCCCATTTTGATTGCATTTATATACATATTATTTCATGTGGAACGGGCCGTTCACTGAGTTGGTATAACTCGTGGCCCAATCCATTTGTAAATGTTACACCTGCATGTATAAATTGTCTTTATGTTTATGTATGTGTAAAACAATTTACAATAAAATATGATTAAACTAAACGGATGATACTTTTTATTTGATCAAAATCCATCAATTAAAATACTTCCAAAATGCCGCAAAGTTTCACCAAAATACAGAGAAATAAGTTTCATGTCGTTCTCGGCGTCCAGATGAAACATGTATATAGAACAGCTTCCTAGTCGATTTAAACGTAAATACAAATGAACAAGTAAAACTTGCACATACTTTCATTAAAGAATTTCTTTTTCTGTCAGACTGTGAATCCTGAACATGAACTTGATGATCAATCCGATTCTAAGAAAATGTATCTGACATTCATGTATTCATTTTGAAAGAACGGCAGAGAATTTTACACACGGTGCTGATTGGTCGACAAGATGTAGGTTAACTAATAGAATGACAGCGTCGCGACAAACCTTTCCCGGATGCAAAATGGCGTACTTCAGTTCAAATTTTGTTAACCGTCAATAATTTTAGATACTTTTCCTTTGAATCGGATTGATGTCAAATTTGGGGTTCACAGTCTGAAGGAAAAAGAAGGTCTTTCATGAAAGGATGTACAAGTTTTATCCGTTTGTTTGTTTTTACGTAGAAGTCGACCAGAAAGCTCTTCTATATACATGTATCGTGCGGACGTCAAGAACGACATGGACATAATTTCTCTGTATTTTGGTGAAACTTTGTGGCATTTTGGAAGTATTTGATAGATTTTAATCAATTTAAAAGTGTCATCGGCCAGATAAATCACTCCTTGTGCCGACTACAAAGAGATAATAGTGTTCTGGTCGTTGTTTACAGCAGTTTCCTTGGTTAACCAGTATGACTGTTTTTACTTCGTTAGATACCTTTTCATATTTTATTATGTAATAGGCATATAGAAGTAAAAAAAGTATATTGGATCAGATTTTCTTAAATGATAAATACACAAGTACGCACAAAGGAAAATAAAATGTCAAAACTATCGGGGTTTTTTTACATCAAACAGATTGTACATAAAATGAGTTTTTGGAAGAGTTTACTTTATTTATCGCACTTTATAGAGAAAGTGCCAATGATTGTTGTAGGACACAATCCAATTATGGTGCAAAACCCAAAGGAAGCTGATTATAACATAATTAGTCACCTTCCAGAATCATAGATTCTTTTCTAAAATTCAGCCGTCCATACTGCATGTATAGGTGCAGCTTCCATTTTGTTGTCAAAATTTATTTACAAACAGTTTAAGCTAAAAACTTACCAAACCATAAGTATCCATTTTAACGAAACCGAAAGACAGATTTCGCAATTTTATATACTAAGAATGCAATATTAGTCGACGTGTCGATCACGCATAGAATCGGAGCTCACCCAATCAAATCGCTGTTAGGAAGTTTGTGTGTCGGTATTTAAAACTATTTATATTCACATTTCCAATAAGTAGATTTTTGCTATTCCCCCTTACTCGAATACAAATGTAGATCAAAGCGAGTTTAAATTTTTAAAAAACCTGAAGAAGACAGAAGAACTTTGTCGATATGTCATCCTTTAATATTTTAATCGCTTCGTTTCGGTCTAAAGTCGTCTTTTCTAAATAGCAAACGCAAAATAGCATGTTAATTTATATTGATCAAATCGTTTAGAAAAGAATAAATGATAGAATCAAGAAGGCAGTCAAAAAAATTTAGTAAAAATAAAAGCGTGAAATTACGTTAACAGTCTAAGTTTTGTAAATAGCTTTAACATAAACGCACGTATAATCTTATATGATCAATGATCAAAGTTAATACTAATCTCAACATTTTCACCGTAGTTTTGCATTATTTTTCTTCAAGACGTTGTCAAAATAATTTGACCTAGCCGATCCCTAGATGTTCGCGTTTTTTCTGAATCCAGGTGTACAATACCTCGACCAACGTACAATTACTTTTGCTAATTAGAAATTATACTCTGCATGACTATGTGAAGATTATTTTGAGTCTGTTCACTTTTACTTGAAAATAATGCGTTTGATGTGAAAACAAAAATGAAATATAATGTAAATTTGAACAATACACGTGTATTGAAATAAATGAGAACTCGTTACTTACGATTGGAACAAGCATGCCTCCCCGAGCATATGTGTTAGGTGTTTTATTTGCCTGCGACATTGTTGAAGCTCCAGCTAGTTAAAATTTGTATTACCCCAACTATTTCAAACCGAAAGTAACTGTTTTGTTGATATATTGTGTCTCACTGGGGTATCAAGTGTGACTTCAAATTGTAGTCCTGTATTAACCTAAAAATAAATATCGGAAAACCCTTCCAAAATTACTAATAAACGGTGTCTATAGATCCGTAAAGTATACTAGTAACTCAACACCTGTACAAATATCCCAAATTTAGAACGTACACTTATCAATTTACGTAAACTGTTTAGTCAATGCGTTTTTTCTATCATAAATACGCAAAAGCAAAATCTTATGACGATTTTTAAATTTTGGCCATAGCGCATGTTATAAACCATATAGACTCGTTAAAAAAGACCTCTTGGTGCATTCGTTCCGAGAGCATATGCTTACCAGCTAGATAACACGTATAGCTTAAAGGTGTCGTATACCAAATATTTTGTAAAAGTTAAATTTTTAGGTACTCGTACTAAAAGAATAGAAGATATTGGAAATAATGATGTTATCCTGTCTGATGGATACATTTTCTTGATATATATAATAGTGTACGTGGTGCTTATTTGTATAGCAGTTACACAAAATTAAGAGTTTTAACTAGCACACGAATTATTTACCCAGATTAACTTTAATACTGTCAAAACAGTTCATAAATGGATGCCCTTAAAACCTCTATTAAGGACAGCAACATCAAAGTTGTACCTTTTGTAATAGTGTTTAACTCTTAAATTTACTTCCCAATATAAGTAATTTATCATTTGCAAAATATTGGCATTTACTTAAGCTTTCAAATAAACTTGCTGTCAGGGCGTTATATGATTACACACCTATTTTAGCTTATAAGCGTCCGAGAAATATCAAAGACGCACTCGTCAAAACAAAATTTCAAGTAATATCCAGTGTTACAGTAAACGTGCTAGATGTTCTCACTACTGAGACTGACTCACAATGCCACACTTAATTAAAACTTGGATTTGATACTAATTGTACAAGTTCTAATGTGATATTCTTAATTACTTGTAAAAAAAATGTTGCACGCAATATGTTGGTCTGACTAGTCAAAGATTTGGTAAACGTGTGAATAGCCTAAGTTTTGACATCAAGAGTTTCATTGATCCAGTATTTACCACTTAAGTTGCCACTCATTTCGATGAAAACAGTCATTGTTTAAGGTAGTGGGGCCCTAATTGGCACCAATTAAAATCATGTTAGGCTGAATATTATCTTAATCTGTATCATTTTCAGGAATTTAAAAACAAATTTTATTAAGTTATATGAATTTTGATAACCCTATCCCCATTTTGGAATTATTTATAAAAATGACATCAGGCGAGAGATAAGATAATGCATGTATTTCATTTATTATTCAATAAGTTGGTACAATTTTGGTATCAGAATAACAAGAACTATATTTTCTTTCATGAATTATACACCATTTACTATATTATCAACAAGTTTTATAAAACTTTTATGAAATAATCAGATAGTATTACAATTTTCACGTAATTGTTTGACCTTGTTCAATTTTGAACATCCGAACGTTTTTAAGAAAAATCAACATTTTCTAGAAATGGGGCATGACTTTTTGTATATTCATAATTATCTATAACTTTTTGGGAACACCATGCCAAAAATTCACAATGTTTTACCATCTCTGTTTAAAATAATTAGAGTTTGAAATTTCCCATCAGCGATTTTAGCCGGGCCTGCAAGTAATAAAATCTTCAAATAAGCTAATACTTATGTGTAAAACATATTTTATTTCCTTTTGTATAAAAAACAATAAAAACATATACAGTCCTGTGCTTAACAACCTAGGCTAGTGCATTAAAATTGAAGAGTTTCAAGTGGAGGTTTTTATTAGGAGTTCACTTCCTTAAATGACTTCAGTTTGTGGTAGATAATGATATGGAAAGGGCTCCTGAAGGAAACCAACTGGATACACTGTCATAAACTGAAGGCTTGAATTCTAAACTTCATATATGATGTGGAATAATTAACTTTTTATGTAAGAATATACTTTGCGTATCTGTTTATTCATACGGCAGAAAAAGTGTCAAGCGTATATCAGCAGGCAATCGATAAGTTTTGGGGATTAGGAGTTTACGGAAACAACTACGGTTCGGTAATATCCGTAAATAACGGTCAGGGTCATAAATCATTGATTATCGATTGTACTGGAATATTGCCTAAGGGAGATATTGAACTTGACGCGTAACTTTTGTGAAAATCTTATGTTTTAATTTTTATCATTTCTACCAGAAGATAAAGAAAATTCAGCATTATCATTCACATTACTTGCAATTAATAATAATAATAAAAGTAATGTTTTAACTAGTGAGCACTATTTCATTACAGTCACATCATCAGTCTTAAAAATAGTCACAGAATAATACAAAAGCTACAAAATTCGTGAATGTTGACATAATAATGAGAATGAATCTAGTGTGCACTTGTTTTTCATATTCGACTAATCCCTTTACACGTGCGTAACGTTTGCTCGTGAGAATTGTTTAAAATTGTAGACCTGTTATTTTCAAGTACAGACGCACACGGCAAGTCTGTTGCAAAAGTATGGTGTGCTTTAGAAACGTAAATAGATGGACCTACATGTCCCCGGTAAATAGTACGTCAACTTGTTTTATTTTGCGATCTTAAATTCCTAATCAGTGTTATTCCTGATCTGATAAAGACTGACATTTGATTTCGGTAGGCTTTTTTAATTTGAGAAATAGAACAGTTTCCTTTCAGAATATCAAATAGATTTTACATACTCTAGTAAACGCTTGATTTTTCATCACATGGCTTGAAAATGTAATTAACATTTTAGAAGAAATAATGATTTATTGTAGGAAAAAAACTTTTCCATTTCTGCAGTAGAATAATACCTGTTACATTTTACAGATTTTGTCATTTAATACTCTGCACACAGATCAAACATTGCGTGTTTCTTTTTTCTTCTCTTTTTGTTATTGTAATAATCAGCTTATTTCTTCGGGAAGAAATGAAAGACAAAAGATACGAGTAATAAGACTACCTGGTTTTGACCTGTGTATTATGAAAACTAGCTTTGGTCTGGAAGAAACTCTATGTTGACACCTATAAAATGAAACCAATTTCAGCGGAGCGAATTCTTGCCTTTCACTCGAGACAAAGAGAAATGTAAAACAAAATATAAAGTACCCGTGCAAGTGTTTCGAAATAAAAATGCATTCATAGTGAATCTTTTATGTGTTGCAAGTTAACATCAAAAGCTAAATAATATTATTGATAATTATACTGAAAGTTTCATGGATCCTCGCTATAAAGACGATATCATGTATATCCGGTTTCAATGAAAGGTTTTGCCTTTTTATGAACAAAAAACTGAAGATTCTAACCCAGTTTGCATTTTAATGTAAAACAAAACCCAATATACAACGTTTTAAAGATCAGGGTAAATGTTACGTAATGTCCGGCCATAAAACTTATCGATGGCCTGAAGCAGTTAGATCAATCATTCGGAAGTGTTCGGCCAGCATTACGGAAGCAACCGAGCTCCGATCGTAAAAATGAAATTATATACCTGTTAAACAAAACCTTAAAAAAGACCATTCTCTTCTTTCTTTATTTTTATATAAAATATATCACTTAAACAGAGAATGATTATTTTATTCAATCCCGTTTGTGATTCTAAAGTAAGTGTTATAGTTTTTGAACAAATTGAAGATAAGCTGCAAAATTTTCACTTAAAATTGTGACATTTTGGGCGTTTTTCTATATATTATATAGTAAAACGACGGGTAGAGTTTTTAAGTTAAAAAAAGACCAAACAAATAAAGTCTCAGAAAAATAAAAAAATATTCATTAAAAAGGGGAAATGTTATATTTTATCATCCCGTTTGTGATTTTAAAATAACTTTATTAGTTAAAATGTTATCGCGAGTTAATGACAGCGCTCCTATACAAACCTATAGTAAATTTGTGGCGTGTATTGGCCCTGGCTGTGACACTTTTTCTGCCACATGCTTAGGATTATTCCCCCTGTTTTACAAAGTAGTACATTTTTCGCTGATTTTATCTATAATGTTTAATTTACCGAGCACTTGCGTCTAGAGTCAAACCTTGATAGATGTTTACATTGATTTTCATAAAACTTTTGTCAGAAGCCACGATCGGAAATTTTTGTCTGTTTTTTATCTTTCATGATAGACACGTATGAATAGGATTATGTATCCAGACATTTCAATAGAATATATGGACAAAGACGTAGTTCAAATAAAAACAAAAGGAGTCAAAGCTCTAGCAGACGACAAGAAGAAGAAAAGTAAAAAATATAGAAAAGAACAAATGCACCTCTTAAACCATCATTCAATGTTGAGTACTAGTCAATTATATAAGGCATTTACTATACAATTTTCCAAATCGACAGTTTTATCCATCAATTATTTTTCAAGGGAAGTAACTGTTGAGAGTGTTTGTTAAACTACATGAAACAGTTACTTCCACTTACAATCTGTAGTACCGCTATATGAAAGTAGTGCGAATAATTCATGATCATTCGGCTTATTATAAATAATGAAATTGCAACAAATTGATGTACATTTATATTTTATAAAGACAGATTTGAACAGTCAATGTCCGCAATCCCTGTGCGAGCGAGGCCTAAACCTGTGTTTGTTACATGATTATATTAATTCCAGAAATAACAGATGGTCGATTTGGAAATTGTTGAAATAGATTTCCGAATACCGGTAGTTCCAAACAATGTATATCTGCATATCACCATAATTATATGATCATTTTGCTCTCGTCGGGATATCCTGTGTTTTTGTATGTCGACCCGTGGATATCTAATTTTTAAACATAGAAGTTTGAGAATACCTTATTTATGAAAGTATAACACTATTAATGTAAAAAATAATTGAAATAAAAATAAAAATATATAAAATAATAGTTTGTTCATTGTTCTGAATCATTTTATATGATCTCTGTTTCATCATCCTTTGGATATGTGTTATTGATGTCATCCTCTATCTCCAGTAGTAGCTGATGCTGACGATCGGCACGTGCGTTGGCTCCCATGTTATCTATTGGCGCAGGCAGGAAGCGGTACAGGGAATAGATCTCCGTGTTGCTTTCTTGTACATAGTCACTACATATTCGTCCAAAAAACTTCCACCCCTGAAATAACCATTTTTTTTCTATATACATATATTTTAATGTGATATTATGGTGTTTTATCGAGATTTAAGTGCGAGCACATATTTACCATGAATGTTCGTTCAACGATGAATCGGTGACGTCACAGCATCAGTTTAAATACTCATGAATATAATTATGAATTTACGGATAAAATAATGATATAATTGCGCTCTATAAATCGTAAACAATGTTCTTATTTTTGCAATATTGTTAATAAAATACTACGCTAAAATATTATACATGGAACGTACTTTCGATTTAGAAAGTACCACTAGGAATTGTTTTCGTACATACAACGGTCAGTTTCGTCCGTAAAGACATCTTGCTTTGTAATATAAGAGCTACAAGTTTGTGTTTTCATTCATAGTGCTCCTGGGCCTTTAACACAACTAATAGTTTTTTAACTGCAGTTTAATCTTAAGGCCGTGAGTAAAATGTTTTGGTTGGAATAAATATCATAATATTCAATTTAAGCCAGACCAACCCAACAGAAAGTATGGAAAGATGATAGTTTATCAAATCGGCTAGAATGATTTCTCACTGTCAATGCAATTTGTTTTATCTTCCCTGTGTGTTACACCTTGATATAGTAGACGCGTGTAGGCCCATCAACGCGGCGTGAACAAAACCATTATAGTTTCATATCAAATAAATAATGCATGACAAAGTATTACTCACATTTTCAGCTCTTTCAAGCGATTTTTTGAATCTATTTGCCAGTTTGGGGTTTTCAATCTGTACAAGATAGGATCTGGATGATGTAGTATCGTCCCGAAGGATTTTCAAGGCCGCACCCATCCCGGACCAGAACTCTATAATCCTTGTGAACTGTTTGTCCACATTACCAAGCTGGACGTGCACTTCTCGCAGACTTTCCACGTTTCCAAGATTAGCTGAAATCAATTATACAGAAAACTTAATTTCTTTATACTAGCTACAATACCATCTAAACCAGACGTCATTCTGGTGCATGTATATAGGAACTGACTAGAGTCAATATGATCATTGAATAACAGATTCTAAAGGAGTCTGACATTTCTTTACTTTTCATAAATCTGTTTTAACAATAGCAACGGAAAGGGAATACAGCAACAAAGTTATTTGTTTACAGAAATGATATGGGCATTGTCTTCTAACCTAGTTATGCAGTTTTTGATACTTTGCTTGGTAACTACTTGAAATATAATCCACTGATTAGAATAACTTTTAGAGTTATCTTAATCATGGCAGCAGTTTAGTCAACATCCATGTTTTATTAGATCTAGATCTGATATATATTTGATATAATGTGTAAGCGTCCATATATACAGCGAACTTCGTATATAACGAACTACTTGGGACCAGTTAAATATTTTCTTTATATCCGGATTTTGTAATACATTGTATCCATATAACATTTCCATATAAATAAAGAAAGAAAAAAATATCGGACAGAGATAATATTATAATATAATGTTCCTTATATCCGGAATTCGCTATATCCATAATTCGTTATATCCGGTGTCGTTATATACGGAGTTTACTGTACCTAAATATAAGTAGTATTTTTTTTCCAAACTGTCTCCTGTTATCTGTTCGGGAATTATATATCATGTTTTAACAATTCTGGAAAATTAAACATTCTCACAATGATTGCCCTATACCTGTATGGGTTCCAAGCATTTTAAGCGTTTCAAGGCGCTCTAAAGCTTCCTTCCGCTGTTTTTGCATTCAGCTGATGACGTCAAGGCGTTTGTCTGAAGTGTGTTCTACAGCATTTTGACTAGACCTGTATGCGTCCATCAGTTTAGACAGCTAAGAAATGATGATAAAATCCTAGATAACATATAGCATATTAAAATACAAGAGACAACTACATGTATGTAAATAGCTGAAACAATCAGCCTATTCAAAAAGTTTTTGAGTGATAAAACACAGTTATTATTATTACTTATTTCGGCATGTGAAAGACATAACATAATACATTTTTTTATGAAATAATATAATTAATAAACTGGTAAACGAATATCACATTGATAGAGACTAGGAATTCAATTAAAAGAACAAACACAAGTTTTGAATTTAAATTTAACAAAATGGAACATGCTGTCTTTTACAACCAGAGGATAACACAAAACGAGGAAAGTGAATGCGCTTATTTCCATTGTGGTCCACAGTGACAACAAATCGTACTCACATTATTTTCACGTTTGTTGGAGCTGAAGATTCCAGTTCAAAATTTGAAAGCAGACGATATGAATCCAAATGCGACGCCCGCTGAGCCTCCTGCCAACGCTGGTCCGGGGCTTAGCACGGAATCTAAGAACGTACCGTCCTTATTCAAGTCTCGGCGAGCCAGATCTGTTAAAAAAACTCTTTAAGTATAACATAAATATTGTGTTAGATATAATACCGAGTTAGATATAACACCGAGGTTTCCGTGCCCTCTTTTCAGACTGAGGGCATTAAACTTTTATGAATGTTTTACTGTAGTTAGATGGTTCGAACGCAGACATTAATGGTAAAAGGAAGATAATGGTAGTTTGCCGTGGCTCGCGATCCTCTCTCTGGATTAAAAACTAATTGGTAGTGCCACATCGGTATTTACGTGAAAGATATACTGACCTGCCTCTGTCTCCATTTTGCTTCTGTTGGCTTGTAGTGTCTTTAGTTCTTGGTCCATTCTTTTTCTTTCCTGATCCAGCTCTTCTTGTGCGAGTTTGTCAGCCCTTGCTAACTGTTTCTCTCTGTCCATCTCGAAACGTAATCTCTTCTGCTCATCTACTACAAACTTGTTCCTTTTGCTGACGCTTGCCATGTTTTCCTGGATCTGTGCCTGGATTTCCAGGTACCTTTATTGGAATCAATTAAGTACATGTAAATTGTTCCAAGTAGTATTTCATTTAAAATTGTACTTCTCACATGTTTTCAAACTGCAACATCCAGTACTGGTTTTTCCAGGATGCAGACTCGAGAGTGACTCGATAAGCTACAAGCTTTCTTCACAATCGAGCTAATTAGTATAAACTAAACTAAATATACTTCTGGGGGGGGTACAGGGGGTACGGTGTCTCCGTTTGTTTATTACATTTGATGATTGTGAAACGAAGCAAGGGCACCCGGATGCTGGAATGTATTTTTCTGCGAGACTTGTAACACATGCCTTCTGAATTATGGTGAGAGGTAAAAAGGAATCTTCAACTTCATTGTAATACTAGTATTCAATGCCTACCGTTTTTGTGTAGACTCTGTTTCAAACTTCATATCTTCCGCTATGTCAATGATTTGTCCAAAAGCATCTTTAACAACATTTGCATTCTGAAAGTAAAGAGATCAAAACTATGCATCTGAAGCTCGATGACCTATTTGCTATATAACCTATACCTGAAGCTCCATGACCTATTTGCTATATAACCTATACCTGAAGCTCCATGACCTATTTGCTATGTAACCTATACCTGAAGCTTCATGACCTATTTGCTATATAACCTATACCTGAAGCTCCATGACCTATTTGCTATATAACCTATACCTGAAGCTCCATGACCTATTTGCTATATAACCTATACCTGAAGCTCCATGACCTATTTGCTATATAACCTATACCTGAAGCTCCATGACCTATTTGCTATATAACCTTTACCTGAAGCTCCATGACCTATTTGCTATATAACCTTTACCTGAAGCTCCATGACCTATTTGCTATATAACCTATACCTGAAGCTCCATGACCTGTTTGCTATGTAACCTATACCTGAAGCTCCATGACCTATTTGCTATGTAACCTATACCTGAAGCTCCATGACCTATTTGCTATATAACCTTTACCTGAAGCTCCATGACCTATTTGCTATATAGCCTTTACCTGAAGCTCCATGACCTATTTGCTATATAACCTTTACCTGAAGCTCCATGACCTATTTGCTATGTAACCTATACCTGAAGCTCCATGACCTATTTGCTATATAACCTATACCTGAAGCTCCATGGCCTATTTGCTATATAACCTATACCTGAAGCTCCATGACCTATTTGCTATGTAACCTATACCTGAAGCTCCATGACCTATTTGCTATGTAACCTATACCTGAAGCTCCATGACCTATTTGCTATATAACCTTTACCTGAAGCTCCATGACCTATTTGCTATATAACCTTTACCTGAAGCTCCATGACCTATTTGCTAATAACCTTTACCTGAAGCTCCATGACCTATTTGCTATATAACCTATACCTGAAGCTCTGTCTTCTGTAGGCTCTGTAGCAAACACATGATACTCCTTGATTTATACCTGTGGCTCCGTGATTTATACCTGTGGCTCCGTGATTTATACCTGTGGCTCCGTGATTTATACCTGTGGCTCCGTGACTTATAACTGACGCTCCGTGACTTATAACTGACGCTCCGTGACTTCTATCTGAGGCTCTGTGACCTATACCTGAGCCTCTGTGACCTATACCAGAGCCTCCGTAACATATACCTGACGCTCAGTGACCGATACCTGATGCTCAGAGAACGATACATGATGCCCCATGACCGATACCTAACGCTCAGTGACCGATACCTGAAGGTCTGTGACAGATATCTGACGCTCAGTGACCGATACCTAACGCCCTGTGACCGAAACCTGAAGGCGTGTGACTTATACTAGAGCCTCTGTGATTTTTACTTGCATGGATTGATCGATACCTGATTCTTCGTGACCGATATCTGACGCTCAGTGACCGATACCTGAAGGTCTGTGACAGATACCCGACGCCCAGAGACCGATATCCGACGCTCAGTGACCGATACCTGAAGGTTTGTGACCGATACCCGACGCTCAGTGACCGATACCCGACGCTCAGTGACCGATACCTGAAGGTCTATGACAGATACCCGACGCTCAGTGACCGATACCTGACGCTCTGTGACTAAAACCTGAAGCTCTTTAACAGAAACATGGCGTTCAGTGACCGATGCCTGAAGCTCATGTGACGCATAGCTAAAGCTCTGCGACCGATACCTTAAGCTCTGTAACATATATACCTGAAGTTCTGTTACATGCACCTGAAGTTATGTGACATTAAACTGAAGCTATGTGACATGAACCTGAAGTTCTGTGACATGAACCTTAAATTCCGTAACATGTACCTGAAGTTCTGTGACAGCGTCAAGGATCATAGGTATCATTGTATTGACTATGTGGGAAGCTGTCACTGTAAACTTCTTCATCAGGCCAGACGTCATCAGGTGCTGGGTTCGAGCCGAGTGAGATGTCATCCGTACCTGCCATAAATGTACGTGTGATAGTTAAATTTCAGGAGTTTTTCTCATTTATATAATTTGACTATTTGCATATATTTCAAACTTCTACAAAGAATGTGCAAAAATGGCATCTGAAAATTTAACCGTGCGAGTATTACATGTATTTGATCTTTTTCTATTTAACTGTAATTAAAATCAAGCACTTGTCTTGGAATATCAAAAAGGGTTTGTCTGAGTTTACGTCGCATCAAAATCCTGTGGTTCTTTCAAGTACTGAAAAATTTATCTTAAATTTGTTAACATCTGACAGCATACACAAACACATGGTGAGCAAAGGTCTATACCTCTCTGGCCTGATCTGGATGGTCAGCTAGTCTCAGGTAAGCCAGCTCCATATAGTTAGCTACCTCCCTCTGGGCTCCGAACATCTCTAAAGTGGCAATCGTCTGAAGAACCTCCCGGGTCTGCACGTGCATCTCCTTGTCAACAATTAAGGACAAACATAAAGGCTTCATGAGGTACATACTCTCTTTCTCTGTCTCTCTGTCTCTCTTTCTCTCTGTCTCTGTCTCTCTGTCTCTGTCTCTCTCTCTCTCTCTCTCTCTCTCTCTCTCTCTATTTCTTCTACCATTTTCTAATGACTTAACCATTGTATGCCTAGTGATTTGTTAGCAAGTGTAACAAGAATCTTTGAAATGCATAATGCAATATAAAATATGTTTATGTACTTTCAAATTGATGTATAAGGTTATACAATGGAAAATAAATGACCAAAGAAAAGAAATAAAAAACAGATTTGGGAGCTTTTAAGGATTTTATAATTGCCCGCACATTAGAACAGGTGAATATCTTAAACCATCCTTTAATATTGAGTACAAAACAATTATATTATATTACACAAGTTTCAAATATTTGTCGATCATTTTATGCATCATACAAACATTTACAAGATAATTGACTATGTAAAGGGGAAGTAACTGCTGAGAGAGTATGTTAAACTCAAGGAAGCTGTTATTTCCACTTTACCTTCATGTTAAAGTAGTGCGAAGAACGAATTCTAGCGCAATTCAGTATAATCATATTTGATTGTATATACAAAATGTATATAGTTCACAAATACATACATCAAACATACAAAGAAAACTTAGAAATATACAAAAAAGATCGGGCCAAAAGTTGTTACAGCGTTATCTTCTTGCACATTCAGCTAATTATAAACTTTAATGAAATGACAACCGTTTACTAGTTTCAAATCATCAAATTGATGTACATTAATGTTTCATAAAGGGACAGGTTTTGCAGATACATCAAAATCTCGAAGGCTTAATTGATCTGCATTTGTAAGATTTATTCGAATCTCATCGAAATATATACATTGCGTATGAGTATTGCGGGCTGTATTTAGGTAGAATGCTACATGTCTCACATCACCGCCCAAAAACTGTATTCTGCAGTTCACATGATACGATTTTCCATATGAATATGATTTGAACAGTCAATGTCCGCAATCACTGTGTGAACACGGTCTAAACCTGTGTTTGTCACATCACTATATTAATTCCAGAAATAACAGACTGGTCGATTTTGAAATTGTTAAAATAGATTTGAGAATAACGGTAATTCCAGACATTGTATTTCTACATATCAGTATATGATCATTTTGCTCTCGTCGGGATACCTTGTGTTGTTGTATGTCATTCCGTGGATATCTGATTTTTAGCTAGACTATTCGAAGAATAAGGATAGCTATCGTAGTCACCCGAGCGTCGGCGTCGGCGTAACCACTTATGTTAAAGTTTGCGTACCACCTCAAATATTTTCAAAGTCCATTGACATATGGCTTTGAAACTTTGCACACTTGTTCACCATCATGCCCCCAACCTGTACACAGGAGGAGGTAACTCTATCAAGCATTTTGACAGAATTATGCCCCTTTTTCTACTTAGAATTTACGTTAAAGTTTGCGTACCACCTCAAATATTTTCAAAGTCCATTGACATCTGGCTTTGAAACTTTGCACGCTTGTTCACCATCATGCCCCCAACCTGTACACAGGAGGAGGTAACTCTATCAAGCATTTTGACAGAATTATGCCCCTTTTCCGACTTAAAATTTACGTTAAAGTTTGCGTAACACCTCAAATATTTTCAAAGTCCATTGACATCTGGCTTTGAAACTTCGAACACTTGTTCACCATCATGCCCCTTAACCTGTACACAGGAGGAGGTAACTCTATCAAGCATTTTGACAGAATTATGCCCCTTTTTCGACTTAAAATTTACCTTAAAGTTTGCGTACCACCTCAAATATTTTCAAAGTCCATTGACATCTTGCTTTGAACCTTCGCACGCTTGTTCACCATCTTGCTCCCAACCTGTACACAGGAGGAGGTCACTGTATCAAGCATTTTGACAGAATTATGCCCCTTTTTCTACTTAGAATTTACGTTAAAGTTTGCATACCACCTCAAATATTTTCAAAGTACATTGACATCTGGCTTTGAAACTTCGCACCCTTGTTCACCATCATGCCCCCAACCTGTACACAGGAGGAGGTCACTGTATCAAGCATTTTGACAGAATTATGCCCCTTTTTCGACTTAGAATTTACGTTAAAGTTTGCGTACCACCTCAAATATTTTCCAATTCAATTGTCATCTGGCTTTGAAACTTTGCACACTTGTTCACCATCATGCCCCCAACCTGTACACAGGAGGAGATAACTCTATCAAGGCTTTTGACAGAATTATGCCCCCTTTTCGACTTAGAATTTACGTTAAAGTTCCAGGATGGATATTATTTTATATTGTCAATCACTGAGAATAATCGAGCGCGCTGTCTACTGACAGCTCTTGTTAAACATACAGATGTGAGGGAAAAAAAGAAGAAAAACTACTACATACTCGTCCAAAAAACTTCTAACCCTGAAAGTAAGCATGTTTAAATACTTATATGTAGAATAATAAATTTACAGATGAAATAGTGATATAATTGTATTTATTCTGAAACAATATTGACATATAGAGAATATAAGGTTAATTGTCTTTTGATAACAGTTGATATCGGACGAGGATGATATCGGCCAGGGAAGCCGAGGCTTGCCGATGCTTTCTGGTCAATATTCATCCGAGTTCGGTATCAACTGTTATCAAAAATTCTTTTATTATGCAGCTGACTTCAGTTTTCCCTTTTCACAATTAAAAATAAAGAAGTAAATTAAGGTAGAATGCGCCTCAAATATTTTGTTCGAATTTTCTCAATCAATTTACACTGTGCATAATTGAAGATATTTCTGACGGAAATCCGATTTCAATGTTTTGATATCTCTTACAGTTTCTATGCTGTTGTGCTTCAAACATTGCCACTGACGTCACTTTTTGCACAGCACGCTATTTCATATTATTCCCCAAGTTTTCCTTCACCGCGCTTTTAATTTTAAATTTATAGACAGTATAAAATAACATGCGCCTTGCATTTAAGACGTTCTTTAAAATGGTATAAAATTTGATGAAATATTTTCGACGCTTGAGACGCTAGTCGCGATTATGTGACGTCAAAACGGTAAAATTCTATTAGGGTTTTGCTTAAAATTTTGCCTTACAATTGGAGTTATTAAACATCAGCTCGATGAAAAAACCGCATACGTTTGATATGCTGTATAAAAATTATTTTACGATCATTTGATATGATAAAAAGGATGAGTCACGGGCTTACTATTTTTACAATTCCACAAAATTTTACCCATACCCCAAACGTAGTTTTGACGTTGTGATGTACTGGGAATTACTTTATACGTTTTCTTTTTTAGCTCGACTTTTCTATGAAAAGGGGAGCTATCCTACTCGGCCCGGCGTCGGCGTCGGCGTTGGCGTCACACATTGGTTAAGTTTTTCGTACCACCCCTTTTTGTTTCAAAAGTATTAGAGGTATGGCTTTGAAACTTACCATACTTGTTTACCATCATAACCTCCATCTACAGACAAGAGTACATAACTCTGTCAAGATAGATTTTTGACAGAATTATGGCCCTTTTTTGACTTAGAAAGTGTATTGAGCTTGGTTAAGTTTTTCGTACCACCTCACTTTATTTCAAAACCATTGGAGGTATTGCTTTGAAACTAACCATACTTGTTTACCATCATGACCTTCATCAACAGACAAGAGTACATAACTCTGTCAAGATTTTTGACAGAATTATGCCCCTTTTTTTACTTAGAAAATACATTGAATATGGGTAAAATCCACTTATTGCCTTAACCCTTTGAGATATTGCTTTGAAACTTTGAATGCTTGTTTACATCATTACCCCCATCTGTAGGCAAGAGAAGGTAACTCTGTCAGAGATTTGTTTTAAAAATTAAGGCCCTTATCAACTTAGAATATTGGTTAAGTTTTTCGTACCAGTCCACTTTTTGACTAAACTGTTCGAGATATTACTTTGAAAGTTGGAATACTTGTTTACCATCATGATCCCAAAACATGGGCAGGAGAAGGTAATTCTGTCAAGGATTTTATATGAATTATGGCCCTTTTAGAAACTCGGTTAAATTTTCATTCTTGTCCACTTGTTGACTTAACCATTTGAGATATTACTTTGAAAGTTGGAGTACTTATGAACCATCATGAGACCTATCTGTAAGCAAGAGAAGATAACTCTGTGAAAATGTTTCTTGATTTGTACTTAGAAATTCTTAGTTAAAGTAGTTAAAGTCTTGTGTGCCCTTAACTGTCAAAGTTTTGTTTTATTGGCAAGCACTAAAAAAGTCGAGCGCGCTGTCCTACTGACAGCTCTTGTTTATACAGGGATAAGTTGATTTACTAACAAGCTCATGTTTTTCAATTAAGCAATTTATTCTAGGATGGGCTATTTTAAAAGCTACGAATGTGTATCTGCCTAAAACAATTTATAGGTCAATGTGATCATTGACCGGTGTTTTTCTACAGCGTTTAGATCGGATTTACACCCTCCCGTCATGTACATATAACAAAGTACGGTACCGTACCTGCAATTCTAATAGAATTAATTCAGATGCTCCAGTCGCGACTTGGTATGTTTAATGTATACTCATAAAGGTAGAAACATTAATACAATATTTCAGTATTTCCGTGACTAGGATGGGTGCGAACAACCAATGCAAGATCGGATAAAGACACATAAACAAGAACAAGAGTTTATTTTGTAAAGATTGTTCCGTGGTATTTTTATTTTTCTCATTATTATGCGCATTTTTTTAAAGTAAAAATCCAGCTGAAAATGGTGTGTATACAAAAGCGTAGAGGAAATAATAGCTTTTGTCCAATACACACCAAACTCTTCCCGCTACCAGTATGAAAAAATAACTTTCCAAATATTGATTTTCTTATTTGACTGGGAGAGTCAATTTAGGAAAAGAGAAACTGCATGCAGGAGTTGCTTCCCTTCCACTGGCAAAATCTCTATCAACATCAAAAACGACACAATCAACCATCATTTTATCAGTCCGATTAGCACCAACTCCAAATACTAATGCGGCATAATCATTAATTTAACGCATTTAAATGCACAGCAGCCAAAAATTGCTTTTATAAAACTATCACCAAAAATACACTATGTGCAGTAAGATGCCCATAATGTCACTTTAATGAACAAAACTGAACTTGCATGTTCAGTTCGTGAATGTATGCTGTATCGCCAGAACGGGGTCTGTATTCCCTATTCACTCCAAGCGTCATCTGAATACAGTTTGAAGTATTCACAGGTCTACATTCCTTTGTGTTTTATTAAGTTTTCAAGCTAAGTATGTATCTTTGGGTTTTCGAAAATATGGCGCATCCTTTCATAACCATACGTATTTCTTTTTTCTCTGGTGTAAAGCACTGTTGAACCGTATTGTTTGGTATATTAGGGTTTTATCGTTGGTACCGGTTTCCCATATGACCAACGCCCCCAGAAGAGTTTAGTTATTTTAGGTTTTCGGGGGATAGTGCAAGATACAGAAAGCGTCCCAATTCCAGAGACACCCCTGGTTCTTTATCATGCCAGGTTTTCACCCATACATGGGACCCCGGTTTTTAACTCTCATCCGAAAGACTGTTAGTAATTTTAGTTGGTCAGCCCTGGGAATCGAACCCACAACCCCGAGATTACAAGTCTCGTGCTCTACCTATTGAGCTATCCGGGCTGACTCTGTTGAACCGTATATGTCCCGGAACGTATATATCACACGAGAGAAAAATTCGACCGCATATGTCACACGTGTGATATATTCGGTCGAAAATAGTATTCGCGTTAAAAGTATATAGCACATAATATGTGATGCATACGTTTGACTTCGAATTTTATAGGAACACGAAAACGAATATCTCACATGCAGAAAATTAGATTGAAGGAAACATTTCTTTCTTACCTGCCCCTTCGAACAACAAGACAATCAAAATCGCTATTATTAAACATGACGATAGCCTTCATATGGCATTTTTATTCATCCAAGCACTATGACTGAAAGGGGTCATTGTTAACGCACGGAAAATCGAACAAAACTATGCATTTAGAAACATGTGTTAAAGTAAACGATCTGGAATGAAGTATACACTTCTAGTATGTAGGGAGACGCCAATGTGTAGATGTAGAGCGTTGGACACTTATTCGAAGGTTGCCTGTTCGAATCCCATCAGCGGAATTTTACCGGGACCTGTTTAATTCCTCCTGGCTGTGCAACAACTGCTCATATTCCAGTCATATTTGTATCTTTATGGCAAGATTATGCGACAATTAATGTACATAACTAAAATCAAATGAAGTAGATATTTAATTTTTCAGTGAAGTAGATATTTCTTTTTTTAGCATGTATATACGTAATCATTATGTTCATACTGCTAATTTCATGTCTTTAAAATCATTACTATTTTGTTATAAACAGTTTTTGTGTCGCCCTTTCGGAGAAAAGGCGATACATAGGGATCGCTTTGTCCGTCGGTCCGTCCGTCGGTCCGTCCGTCCGTCCGTCCGTCCGTCCGTCCGTCACACAAACTTAACGTTGGCTATAACTTTGGCATTTCTTAAGATTTCTTCATCAAACTTTACAATTGTATTGCTTATGACAATAGGGTCATGATGCCACCAAATTTTGTAGGTCAAAGTCATATTTGACAGAGTTATGCCCCTTTTTGTACGTGGATTTTGTCATGAAAACTTAACGTTGGCTATAACTTTGCCATTTCTTAAGATTACTTCATCAAACTTTACAATTGTATTGCTTATGAAATAAGGGTCGTGATGCTGCCAAATTGTGTAGGTCAAGGTCATATTTGACAGAGTTATGCCCCTTTTTATACTTAGATTTTTGCTATAACTTTGCCATTTCTTAAGATTTCTTTATCAAACTTTCAAATTATATTTCTTATGTCAAAAGGGTTGTGATGCCGCCAAATTGTGTAGGTCAAGGTCATATTTGACAGAGTTATGCCCCTTTTTGTACGTGGATTTTGTCACGAAAACTTAACGTTGGCTATAACTTTGCCATTTCTTAAGATTTCTTCATCAAACTTTCAAATTGCATTGCTTATGACATAAGGGTCGTGATGCCGCCAAAGCTTGTAGGTCAAGGTCATATTTGACAGAGTTATGCCCCTTTATATATTTAGATTTTTGCTATAACTTTGCCATTTCTTAAGATTTCTTCATCAAACTTTCAAATTATATTGCTTATGTCAAAAGGGTTGTGATGCCGCCAAATTTTGTAGGTCAAGGTCTTATTTGACAGAGTTATGCCCCTTTTTGTACTTAAATTTTGTCACGAAAACTTAATGTTGGCTATAACTTTGCCATTTCTTAAGATTTCTTCATCAAACTTTCAAATTGTATTGCTTATGACATAAGGGTCATGATGCCGCCAAAGTTTGTTGGTCAAGGTCATATTTGACAGAGTTATGCCCCTTTTTACACTTAGATTTTGTCACAAAATTGTTGGTTATTCTGACAAAGCATAAGAGGGCGACACAAGTGTTCTACTGAACACCCATCTAGTTTATCTGACAAAGTATAAGTTGTGCAGGGAATTTTCATTTATTCAAAGGACACATGTGAAAGTTGCATTTAAACGCTTATGTCAGACATGGGATAGGGGTACGAATTGGTAAAATGTTGAAATACTAAAGTCGGTAACCCCTATACTTTACAATGTCAACTTTTTTATGTCGAATTTTATATCAGTTTGTAGATCTAATTGAAATATATCAGATGAAATCAGTAGCTTGAAAATACATAACAAAAGCAAACCGCTACAGCTTAAAAACCTGCTGACAGTGTAGGAAATCGCGCTGGTAAAAAAAGTGACGTCAGTAGCTATGTTTGAAGTACTACTGAAAAAAAAGTTTACAAGATATTACAAAAAGAAATTCCTTGTGCAATAGGAAATATACTGAAATATACATGGTGCAAATGTGAGAAGAAAATTCGAGAATTTAATTTGAGGCGCATTTCACCTTAAGGTAGTAGACCCCTAATGGGCACCAATTCAAATCATTATAGGCTTAATATTTTCTTAATCTGTACCATTTCCTGGATTTAAAAACAAATTTTAAAAGATTTTTACCGTGGAAAAAAAAAGTTATAGGAATTTGAATAACCCTACCCCCATTTTGGATTTATGAATAAAACGACATCATACAAGAGATAAAAAAATACATGTATTTCATTTTTTATTCAATAATTTGGTACAGATTTGGTGTCAGAGTAACAAGAACTATATATTTTTTCAGAAATTATACACCATTTACTATATTATCAAAAAGTTTTATAAAACTTTTATAAAATAATCAGATAGTATTACAATTTTCACGTACTTTTTTGGCCATGTTCAATTTTGAACATCAAAGTTTTTAGGAAAAATCGACATTTTCTAGAAATGGGGCATGACTTTTCGTACATTGTATATTAAAAATTATCTATAACATTTTGGGAACAGCATGCCAAAAATTCACAATGTTTTACCGTCTCTATTTAAAATAATTTGATTTTGAAAATCTCTATCGATGATTTTAGACGTGTCTGCAAGTAATAAAATCTTCAAATAAGCTAATACTAATTCGTAAAAAAATATTTAATTTCGTTTTAGTCTAAAAACAATATAAACATATGAAGAAAAGTGCAAAATAATGAAAACAAAGAAGAAAAAAGTTTAAAAAATGTTTTGGTTCCGGCTGGATTCGAACCTACGCCCCCAAAAACCTAAAAAGATCTTCAGTCCAATGCTTAACAACTTAGGCTAGCTCATTAAAATTGAAGAGTTTCAAGTGGAGGTTTATATTAGGGGTGTTCTACCTTAAGAGATATTACGTTGTATTTATGACGTCATCAACGGTTTAAATCAGCGTTTTAAATCCAGCACCGTTAAGGTGGAAGCAAACTATATTAAATGTCTCTAGTCTACCTTAGTGTTTGGTACCAACTGAAACTTGACGATATTTCAGATTCAGATCTATACTGTATTTGACGTTATTTATGAACATAACGTTACTATGACATCGCAAACATGACCATGTCGCGCCCTTTTTACGTCTCTTGTAAGGAGACAAATCTTGCCTAATACTTACTGTAAAGAGATCATTTGTTGACGTAAAGCAATAAAATTGGCATCAAAATAAAGCTATTACAATTTCCTACATGGTTATGTACTCTGAATTATTTGCGTTTTTGATGTGCAAAAAGACACTACTCGTCTAGCGTGCGTTCAACCTAGCATATTGAACTCTGGAGACAACTTCATGTATGTAAATAGCAAACAGAATCAGCCTACTTAAACGTACGTCTGGTTTAGTTTTTGAGTGACTAGATACAGTTATTATTACTTATTTGGGCATATGAAAGACCAAACGAATATGTCACATTAAATACGTGTCATATTTACGGTCGAATATATCACACACGTCATAATGCG